>LUCH01001896.1:89604-110564 GCA_013368495.1 Paragonimus heterotremus
CACACCATTTAAACAATAGGTTTTAGATACAACTGGATTGATTGTTAGGAGATAACACAATCAGATAGTATGGTCATGAAAGTAGTGTGTGCAAGATTAACGATTGATGTGGCAGAGATATACATTACCAGGCCACGTTCTCACCTGTGGGTTGTAGCTACATGTTAGGCGTCAAGTCGCACTTCTTTCTTGCAGTGTTGTAGATTTGTCGTTGTAATATTCGGTCTTTATGTTTTTTGTGATCGCGTGTTAAGGGAAATTAATCATTTTTTCTCAATCTTCCGAGCTGAATGTCAATCAGATTTGTTGACAGCCTTTGGCCTTCAGATAGACCTTCCAGTCAGCCGCTTTCAAAAAGAAACAGCAGACTAAAGTTTAACTTTGATTAGGATCCATCATTGGTGAATATGTTTGCAACAGCCAAGTGTTGAACATCTATTACGCTTTCACGAAACAGTCATCTTGAATATTTCCAAAATAACTTTATATCAGACCCGTCTGATGACGCGCAAATTGCCTGATCGTTTGGAAATGAGATACAGTTACAACCTACTTCCTCTAGTTGGTAACCTTACGGTCACGACTTTTGAGTTAGGTCGAAGTCTTCAATCTCACTAAACTTACTGACCAATGTTTTACATTACTGATGAGTCGTCAGGGGCTTTTTTCTAACTCAGGCTGCAAATAAGTCGTATTTGGTGCACCTTAAATCCAACAAACATACTTCATAGTAGTCAGCCCCATTTATTGCATAAATGGAATGAGTTACGAAATGGATGAGTGTACATCGTTTACTCACCATCTTGGAGGTATAGAACAAAACATGTTCCATTGTTGTTTTCACCATCACTCTTGACTTGTGCTGTTCGCGAATACTGTGTGTATCGTGCTAACATTCATAAGAAATACGTGTATGAATACAAGGTGAATCAAGCTAAAGTATTCCCACCAACTCAGATGTTCCGTTAATTTACTTCTGCATGCTGAGGGTATTTTTCTCGTTTTATTTAAAATAATTATGTTGTTTCCCTCTTAAAGAAATCAGTAACAAAATCTGAAGTGGACATTTACTGATACTTCATCTAAGCATTAATCTATATAGCAGAGTTTTCCTTTCTTCTCTAAAACAACACTCCAAATCAACCGATTTATTGAAGATATTACCATTAGATTATCCGAAGGAAGTAAACTCTATCCCGCAGTTATCAAGTGGCCGTAATGTTTTATCTATAAGCATGTAACCTTCAGTAAATTTTTTGAAAGTGTCTGAAGAATTACCCGAAGTCGTTTAATACAGCGTCAAAGAAATGTTACCCATAGCAACACTGCTCAGAAGAAATATTCTTCCCGAAGCTTCACGGTCAGAGGAAACGTTATCGATTCCCTGGAAAACGGTTTTTCGAGACCACTGAAATGCTCCTTCCCTGGAGATGTTCTCATTCCAGACACTCCTTAAGAAGTGTTACGTAAACATTTTATTTCAAGTATATTTATAGTGTTTCATATTTGTTGATATCACCTTTAAGTCTGTGAAACCTGAAAGTCACGAAACTGACCGCAACCATGTGTGAGCAAACAAAATGATGGTCACTTTACGATTGACTGCACACCAGTGATCCACTTATTTTGAACACTATAAAATTTGGCTTGTGCTACTCACTGCCAGAGCCTCAGTTCGGTTATCGTCATAACCTGTGACGTCTGTTTCGTTGTGGCCTTATGCCATCGATCTGCCTAATAGGAGAATCGAACAGGACACCTTCGGCTGAAACCTACTCGAAAGAGGAGATGAGTGTATTACTGCCGCATAAATGTGCATCATTGGGATCAAAGTTTTCGAAAGAATCTTTTAACGATATGGTCGGTTTCACTGTTAGTAGAACACTTATCTATTGTGCGCACAGTATTGGACTGCTTTGATTGCAGAGTTGTTTTTGTGACGTCGGTTACAAGAGGATGTAGTCCGCATTGTAAGCCACCAGGAAGACTGAGTAGATGAAATCGAAAAGACGAGAGACAACATTAAAAGAAGACGTTTCATCTGTAAAGACGCATAACCTAGCAAAGAGACAAGGATAAGTTGCAATCAAATGAAAACAAAGTTTGATGACAAAGTTAAAATACACTTACTATTGTCAATTCATTCTGTGAAGGAACAGAATGGGTTAAGATTCAGTACTTGCCGAATATCTGATAACAACCGTCTGTTTTCCTTCTGGCAAACCAAACCAGAGGTAATCGCCGGTAAGATGAATACAGTCGAGAGTAGTTGCTCTTAGCTTCAACCCCCGCGGGTCGACAGATTTCAATGCTTCTTCGACGTGAATGTTGTTACAAGAGAAATTGCATTTACAGAACAGTAAATTTAGAAGTCTTGACTACTGGTTTCGCGCCATTTACTGACCTCAGCACTAACACGATATAAACAAAAACAACGAACCAAGATGGATATATGTTCCTTCAGTCTTGAATTCAATAACATATCTGTTCTGTCTATGTAAATTCCTTTGCACTCACATGAGAACTTGTATATACATTGCGCTTCGGTGCTAATGAATTGGCCTCCTTTGATTGTAAGCAAAAGTAACATGTGTCTCTATTTAACTACACATAGTTGGTGGCAGTGTAAATCCATCTGAACGAAGAGATCTGCTTGGGTTATACACAACATCGCTATATCTTCTGCTGGAGACTTCATCATTCTTAATGCTTTTGGGCATACATTTACTGGTACGCTGAATAAACCCTCTGGGGGTACCCATTGTGCCTCAAAGTCGTCCTGACCATCACTAGCGCTTGCTAGCCGGAGTCAGATGTGAAGATGCGATGTAAGGTGATGAACCACACCCCACGTATTTTTCACAGGGTTCAAACAACTGAAATGCGCACACTGATCAGACGACGTTAGTTTCCTATAAACACTGCGCCTTATATATTTTTTGATCGTTCGTGTGATGAGTATGTCCGGAGAAGTCAGACATTCATCATTCCGTGCTTCTGATTTCTAGAGAGAAATTAGACAACGAACCTATCTGGGTTACATCATCTGGCTTCTGCTGTGTAGTAACATTATTCTCTCAGATCAATTTTGATAGTGTTTGGCAGTCCAGACTTAGACAACTGCCGGTTACAGAGGGTTTAAAATCAGTTGCTTTTGATCAGCAGAACAGTATTGCAACCATCATTTTGTATAAGCTCATGATCGAATTAGGAATGGTATTGACAGCAGGACTACTGTAATCTGGTGAGTGAAGTTCATTTGATCAACTATGTTAAGACAATACTCAGTTTGCCCCAGCATTCCTTAGTTTCTTCTTTTCTCAGGCAGAAGAAGCTCTAATTTATAGTAAAAGTGTGTCAGTTGAATTGCAGCCTAGAACGGTTCATGCCCACCTATTTGATAGGTTAAATCCAGCTGGACAGAATAACAAGACAAATTATCGTTACAGTTTTTTTATTATCCAGAAAAAGACAGTTTGTTGATCACTGTGTTCAGATAAACTACATTCTTTCACGTAGAAAAGTTAAAAATTCCTCGTAATTCAGTTTGCCGTCCTTATTGGTGTCATGTTCTCTGATCCACTTTTCCACTTCCTGGGTGCTCACTTTGTTGTGCTGGTTCACCAAGAACGCCTTCAATTCTTTCTCGTCAATTTTGCCAGATTTATTCAGGTCCGCCTTTTGAAATAGCTTACGTAGTTGAGCCTCGCTGTACCGATGGAAATGAGTGAAAGAGAACTAAAAGGTGGTTTATTTCTTGCTTTGTAAAAATCACGTGTACATACAACTTCACATAGGAGGTTGTGGAGCCGTTTTCGGTAAGTGTTGTGTATTTTGATAAGCATCTCGTAAGAATCTTCTAATAGATTTTTAACTTTTTCTAGGACACGTTTACTTTTGGTTGAACAAACAACAGATAAACAATCTAAAGCGACGAACACTGAAACGGGTACACATTTGCAGAAATGAAGAAGAGGACTTTCGAGAACATCAGAAAACTAGGAAACGGAAGGGAAATGATTCAAAATGTGCTTATCTTCAAGTCAAGCGATTTGATTTAAAAATGGTTTATTATTATGAGTTGTAGAGAAGTTACATGATGTTCAAGAGATGATTTTGGTACAATTGGAAAGGTGGGGAACAAAACCGACTCGTCTGTGTAGGATGCAACGGTACAGAGGTTTTTGCGATTTAGAGAGAACATGATCACATATGAGAGACGAACAGGTTGAAAGCCCACCCACCCTTTGTACACACGAGTCAGCTTTTCGCAAACGTAGTCACAGATATCTAGAAGCTTCTTAATGTGTCTCGAAATAGCTATAATACAATCTGAATCTCTTGTTACCAAGCAGTTATACTTATTCACGTCAAGCATATGTGAAGTTGCTACACACTGCCTCCACTGTAGTAAAACATACGAACGTGAGGAAGATTACGTTAGTCTGATGCAGGGAAGCGGGTTCTAACTCAACATACTCAAACGGGAACTAAGTCAGAATCAAATCCTTTCAGAAAAACAAGTGAGATAACCAGAACAATACATGTGTCACGGTCGATATCATCCAGTGTATCACTCGCTTTGATTAAAATACCATGTCTATTGGGGGTTCAAGTTTTTACTTGTGCCTCCCCTCACGTTTTCTTTCCTCCGTAATTTTTTAAAAACTATAGTTTTCTATTCGTTGACATGCATTTCATTGTAAAAATGAACTACACGTACCTCTGATCGAATTGATAGAGCGGTATTCGTTACGAGGATTAGTCCGGACGGCTTGTAAGCCGCCTTCAAGGAAAACTTATTCAGCAATAATTGTATGAGCCTGTTGGTTCATATAATGAGTATACCTACAGTGACAGATGAACATTAGACCGCTTATGTGCCGCAGTTGATTGATCACTATCCTTGAGCGTTCCTGCCTGCATGTATCACATGTTATCAATTGTACAACTCACCTCACGTGACTTTGTTTGATCTTGTGTGCTGCATCAGTAAACTCATCTCTGGAAATCTTCCCGTCTTTGTTGTTGTCATATGCTTTCATAAATTCCTGTTGAACCGAAACCAGGTTTACTTTAAAAGTCTAGATCTACAATAATATCAAATTTTTGAATTGATATTTACTAAGCAGGATTCCACAATCATGTGTATTGCAAGAAGTTGAATAACGATTATGCAACAATTTATATAGCCAATTATACTTTGAATACTACTTAAAACTTATAAAAGATTCGCATTCTAACAAACTTTCTAATCAGTCTTTTATAACGGAAACACTAAACTGAATGTTCGCCTGTCAGCAGCACATACTTTTGCACCTTGGAAAGAAGTTTGTTGAAAAGCATACGGAAATAAAACATCCACAGCCAATTTCGAACAGTATTCAATCTTTGGTTCTACAGCTAAAAAACAAAGTTCTTGTATATGAAAGCAAGGTTTATGTTTAATTTTCTTGGTCTAAAACAAATTCCCTAAAACGAAACAGAATTTTATTGATACACCTAACTTGTTGAAAGAGTATCTGCATTGTATACTAGTTAGTATCTTTTTACTCAAAGTTTAACACAATACTCCGTATGTCTAAAAGTTGGGTCAATTTTTTTGGCTAGGCTGTTTTCTTTTTCAATAGCTTTCCTGTGTAAGTAAACTCTCCAGTAAACCCTTCTGATTTGGGACGAAAATTCCTTCATTATCTCATTAAGCTAAATGAAATTAAAACTGACACTCAAGGCCTTTTTATATAAGGAACACATAAAACACAAAAAGCTATAGTTTGGTGAGCACTGGGGAACTCTTGAAATGTCAAAATTAAGTGTGCAAAGCATGAGCTGGGAAAAATTTAACTCATCGTTAACCATATATTGTAATCTTTGTCACATATATAAACGTGCAACTTCTCAGTGGTTCTCAACGTTCGCGACATGCGTTTCGCCTACATTTTGCTTTTGGTCTCTCCTTGATCGTCCTTTAAAACCACTAATATTTCCCTTTTAGTTATTTAAAGACACTGCTATTGATCAGCTGCTAACCGTTCTATAGTGGGACTTTCATCAATATTTGCTGATATCTTTGTTATAAATTTAAGTAATGCCAAGCTCTCCGATTAAGCAACTGTTCAGCTTAGATGAAATGGAATCCATAGTTTTCTATATGCATGACCGCTATGGAAAGCTGAATATTCTGAAACGGTTGCTGAGTAAACAGTTAAATGTTACGACGTAGTTAGGTGTAGTACATTCAAACAGACATCAAACCTCAGGTGACTTTTCCTAATTGCCCTCATTGTTTCAAACTGTGGATTTCAGTAAATTTATTGAGGTATTTATAAAATATCAATACTTAGGCTCTGTAACCATTTGTTGAATGATGTGCAGAAAGCAACGAATGAACGGAAGATTAAAGTCGATCATCATTGACCATTGCATCAACTAGTTAAAGCTAGGTTTCTGAGGCTCGTCTCTTAGTTTGGGATAACGAATGCTCATGTTAGTCTACTGGTACACACTCATGAGTGTCGTTCATTTAACTACTCGGAAATCTAACATATTTCTCAACAGATCTAATATTGTTGAAGTTTTCGACTTGACAGTGGGTATCAGGTACATTTGAAAGACTCTAAATTCGACTCTATCGCGATGATCCGACAACCTCCCTATCAAAAGTGGATGAACATTTACATGTGACAAGGCATTCGAGCCTGATACGAGATTAATAGCGCAAGCCACACAATCTTTATCTCATATTAGAGCTTATCGAGATTCCAATTCTGGTGATCGCTGAAGAGCGAGACTGAACTCTAATGCCTGTTTTCATAACGGCCTGATCAGGAATTCAGTCTGAAATGCGATAGCTTTGATCATCTGGAAGCAATGTTCCGTTTAGCCTTTTTATCTACTCTAAGTATACGTCACGTTTATTTTCTCAAAGTCAAGCAAACAAGTGGCTTATCTAGCAATGATCTTTTCGAATAAACGTATATACTCCGAATTATGAAACTGTTGAGTCGGCATAATCAGACGCTGCACAGTTTGGGGTGGAAAATTACTACCTAGAAAGTGTAGTTCAACGTAGATCTCCTTCTTTTCGACTTCGATAGTTCTATGTACTAGTGTTTATCGATGGATAGCAGTTGATATGGACTTTCACGCGAGGTTCCTAATCGAATTCCTTTAGCGGGCTATTCGAAACATGCACATCCTCCTCTAGTGAACTTGGCTTGAATTAACGCTCGACTTTTATCCTTCAGTCTAAAGCCTGTCAAGGGAGCATACGGGCCACTCCAGATGAACTTCCAACACATACCTCTTTAGTGATCTGTCATATCTGTGACTGAAAAGGCCTCCTTTCCCAGGCCACTGAGGACTTTCACTTTAGTGTAACGACTGGTTACTAGCACTCCCCTGTCATTCGCAGGTTGAGCGTGCTGCAAAAACACGGTTATCGATCACATGGTATATGTGAAAAACTCCCTAGTTCATCGTCCTTCTGTAATCAACACACACATGTATTAACTAGTTGTTCGATGTTTAGCGTTTAGAACAAAACAGAAGAGAAATCTTTTTGTATACACTATGATGCTGCAGATAAATGAACTTATGGGAATCACATTCTGATGGTTTACCTTGAAGCATTTAAAACCTACCTTTGCTTGCGATTCCTTGAAACCGAATGCCTTCATGAAGTCAATGATTTCATTAATGCTCAATTTCCGATCTCGATTTTTGTCAACGGCATCAAATTCTTGTTGCAGCAATTTGACATGAGCCATTTTCGAACTACGGAAATATCCTGTGGAATTAAGTGAGACACAAAGATTGTATTTGAATGCATGCACAAACTACGAAGACAAAAATACGCTTAACAAACTGGATGCCTTTGGCATCCTTCTTTGAGCTCTCAACGACTCTAACGCCGCGAGACAGCAGTTGTATCCAATTTGTTTTACAAGGTTTACGGTTAGTCAGTGTTGGAGACGGATGACCAAAATGATCTGATTTCGTCAGATAGGCATTACACTCCAAAGAATACTATGAGAAGATTTCAACACCATTTAAGGGGTGAACATCGTCACTTTCAAGGAACAAAAATCAACGGTTTAACATTGCTAATACTTGAAGAAGAACAAGAACACCGTTATAACACACGACACTCTAATTCAACTGACGAAAAAGCCCCCAGTTGGCGCGACAGTTTGGTAATTTTAGGTCAAACAGATTCCCAATAAATTTGTACAGTTGAACACCTCTTGATGATCCTCAGCAATTCCGGAGATTAGAGAATGAACCAACTTTCGTTGTACAAGCCTCCTTTAACCGGTAGTAAGTCAGCGTTGTTCATTCTGGGGCAGCTTACAGTGGTTCCTGCAACCACAAGGTATGTCTACCGACTGACAATTTTGCTGGCATGACACCTGATAGCTTTGAGCCGTCAATGATTTGTCATGGTCTGTTAATCGGACCACAGTGTTATTGCACAATAAACGTTTTTGAAACCCTATCACTTAGCCAATCCTGACTTCACACAATCCTCGGAAATTATCTGTATGAAAAATCTATACTTCTACACGTTTGTACACAACGTGGTAGCCATAAACTGAGTTATGGCTCAGTACAACTGTTGAGGACAGTTAGTTGACTGAACATCATTGATCGTTACTTGAGGTTTATGCACTGATATAGACTCTGCAGTCAGGTTCTTTTGAAAAGAGAAATAATTCACTCTAGGTTTATTGTTGTTATAGTTAATCCTTGCAGTATCTATCCCTCCAAATCAGGCCTACATTCTCAGTAGATGATAGCGTTGACCATCATGAAAGATCTTAAATTAGGCATGACTGAGTATACACACCGTTGTGTTTGATCCAATCTGCTAGTAGTTACGACTTAATTTGTCCGATCGTCTCAAAAGTAGATGAAATTATTGTCCGTTAACTGCAATTGATAACCCTCAGATGAGGACGCCTCAGACAAGTCCACATCACCGATTTTACTCAGTCTGCTCAATATGGGTACAACCACCGATTATTAAGGTTGACGTTAACTATGAAAACGTTTGTTATGCGAATATCAGGTGATCTCCAAGAAGGAATAAAATTGGGGATAGTTTTGGTTTTAGTACTTTCTTTTCGTGTGGCACCAAGCGGTCTGTACCGATGACACTAACTTCTAGGGTACTACCTCTCACAATTCCCGTGGGAACATTTCTTATACTTTACGGCATGTGTAGTCGGTTTGATTGTGTCATAAAAGTTTGTGTTGTAACCGAAATTGTGAAAGGCATACGCCAATAATTCAGCTGGTGTATCATATTCTAGACATCAGATGAGATAGTTGGGTGTATGCAAACAGCTGTGATGCAATAAAACTTGTAAAACTACATCGCATGACACATACACGGGCATTATAATAGTGATTCTTACATACGTGGTGAATACACTCCACTACCTATAAAGTATAGTCTAATCAAGCTCACGGTAATGTCGAAAACAGCCATGTTACGTTCATTATATGCTATGGCTAACGGGAAAATCGCCGTATGCTAGGTGAAAGCTGTGAAACAGTATTTGTATAAACAATATATTACATCCAACTGTTTTTAATTGCAAGTAAATCACTAAATAATAAACTGTGCTGCCCGTAATCTATATATCTCACTATCTACGACGAATGACTTGCAAAGCCGGGTTTCACTGAGTTCCCCCTCACCAAACAGAACAACACAACAACAAGAAAGTACAACAAACATTTCCCTTTCTCGTTCCGCTTGCTGAGGGATGTGTGTAATTCCCGTAGGTTTGGAGGTTTGAAGGTATGTTACACGTTTGTTTAAGCCTTTGTACACTTCAATCAATAAAGGACCGTCGGACTACCGGACAATTAAGTCAGAACCGGTTGACTTGATTCGTAAAAATAGCCACATTTAATGCAACCTGTTACCACCTAGATGGAGCTTGAAATATTTCGAATCTGCCTAGATTGCCCCTCGTAAATATCATGTGACGTTTCGTTTTTTTTAAATTTTAAGTTCCTACACGTTTTGGTTAATTTAATTCATTCACAAACTCAGTTGAATTCAGTCGGCCAATAGTTCACTTCTACCCACTATCAAATAACTAGGCACTGCATTGAAAATCATATACTCAGTGCAGATCAGGACAGTTAGTTAAAGTTTGCAATGGTACATAACTAGAATCTCTGCCTTAAACCCGGTGATTACTGTAAAGTGCATACTAATACATGGGCAGGTGGTTCTCAAACACATTCCCCTCGTTGCCTCGTAAGCTTCACTTTCTACTCAGAATGGCCATATGAACAGATTATCGAGGAAAACAGTGCAGTGTACAATTTCCCCTTTGGTTATTTTTCAACAAGCTAGGCACGCAACGATTGTATTCAGCGGTTTTGTCACAGGGAAACAAATAATCCGAATAAGAAATTCAGATGAAGTAAACAGTATTGTAAGTATAAATGAAAGGAACACTTTGATACAGACAGGTCATAGTTATGACACAACTAGAACCAAGCAAATTAATTGGTGATGACCAGTGGCAGTCGCAAGACCTGAACGAATCATTTCTGTACTAATAACGATGGTTTATTCAGTCGAATTCCGTTCTTCTCAGATGTTGTCAAAAGTCGCTCTCGCACGGCTTCTGACTGACTGCCTTTGATTGGATAAAGTAGATTGAAAGAAGGAGTCGTCTTGAAGGTACAGCTTGAATCGACAAGATACGTCACACTCGCGTCGAAGTTTGCCTTAATAACATTGTTGACCTAAGCTAGACGATAATTACGAATAAGTTCACAAAGGCGTTTGGCCATGCCGCCTATGCATTAGTGTCATCGATCTTCCTCCCAGTATGCAGAACAGTTAAGGCCGAACACTGTTTGACAGAAACTAATGTTCAAGAGCCAGTACAATATCCAAGCTTATCAGACTGATATCAGCAATTGACCGAGAAGCAATTTGAGCAAATCTTGGATTTAACTATTCAGTTATCAGAAGCGAAACTTTGCTGTTGTCCTCCAATACAATTTCACATAGTAAATCTCATATATTTCTATCATGTTCTGGGTGTTGTAACTTAGCTTTTTGAAAAAAAAATGGTTCGGTCAAATGTTCTCTAGTGAAACTCAACAACTTGAACCTACGTAACTGAAGATGGTGGCTTTACTATAGTTGCCGCATTAATATCATTTGGAAATCTTTACTATGGTGCGCACATCGCGGCAAATTGACCGATGGCAGTTTGTTGTGGAAGTTGAAACCGAAACTAAGAAAGTATATGTGTTTGATTAATGTGTGTGTTGTTCCGTACTGTCCTGATGAATAACTGAGGATCACTGACTATTCTAAACGCTTACACGTTTTCCTTAAAACCATGCTGTGAATGATCAAAGTTGGTTGATATTAACTAATGTACGTAAAATAGTTGACCCAAGCTGACCACTATTGTCGCGTGCAATTTGTGTTGCGCAACAGTTCAAATGATAAGGTGTCAAATGTTTCATAAACGAGAAAAAAAGGAAAGTTTTGTTAAATCATTTTTTTCACATACCTTAGGCTGTCTTGAAAATGTGATCTAAACATCCTACGCGAGTTTTTGTGCTTTTAACTTCTGACTGGGAGTCACATGAATTGTTCCAACCAATGAAAACTATCAGAACACAACGGCCTTGTTTTACACAGGATCGGTAGTGTCAAACAATCCTTTCACACGATCATGTCTTGACGAATGCTGGCTTCGTGTTTACTTCATAAAAATTTAATAGTCGATTCCTGAAGCATAAAACAATTTGGGTATTGCAGTCAGCTGAAGTCATATGCTTCTTTCTGTGAGATTGCCTTGGATCGGTTTTTCAAGTGCAATGTCGACAAACACGCTTAAGTGTATAGGACATATCAGACATCATTGAGTGCGGATTCGGATTCGCATAAATCATTTGAACTAAACAGGTTTCGATTATTTAAGAAAACCTCCGATTCATAAACTCTTAAACAGGTAGTGTTTCGAGTCAGTTACTGTCAGGCAATTGAAAGGATATTTACACGTCATATACATAATAGCAGTTAAGTCGTATGCACCAAGGTTGGCTTATATCTCGAATAACCTTAAGCAACATGAGTAGATTCCAAAATACCACTCACCGAATCAACCAAAACTTGAACATGAGAAGTAGCTTGTTATTTTCATTATGGAGTGCATCACATACAGAGTTTCAACGAAACTGTTTGTTCACTGTGAAACAGAGTTGTATACGATTTGGCTGACACGGATTTGTCAGGGAAATGGGAAGTATAACCAACCTATTTTACTGAACCTAGGCAAGCTAATCCTATCAAATGGATTAAATTTGTAACAAAACAACTCACTCTCAGTTAAAAAAATAATACGCTTTTACAAAACTGATCACGAAAAAAGTAAAGTTCGACGTTTGATATCAATCCGTAAATTTTAATTTTGCAAATAGGTAACGCGCGATCAAACGTATGAAGCACGCACGGACCAAATTTGAAGTGATGCTTACGTCAACAATATGCACGAGAAGTCCGGATCAACAGACAGTCAGATCATCAAGAAGGACAATTATATTTAGACTGTTGCTACATTTCGCTTAATTTATCTTTGGATACAAACACTGCCTACTCTGCTGACTGCATTTTACAAAGGTACATACGATCACTTTGTCAAAATTTTTCTTCATGACCGTATTCAACAAGAAAGTAGCTAAATGACTCAGGTAAATAACAGGAGTGAAATGGTAACTAAACTGAAACAGCGTTTGCCACGTATGGACATTTTGCTGCGGCTATCCATTCACCAGGTCAATGCCTAAGTTTTTACAATTGGGTGTATTTTATAGCAAAAATCAGTTATATAATGATTTCATATTTCCAGCAGTTGTTTGATACAATTACGGCTCCCCACTCTAGGCCAGCGTTTAGGGCTACCTCCGGTAACGTTACTATGATTTCACATTAAGATCCGTTAATTCACCTCTTTTTTTAAAACATCAACCCTTATCTAGCTAAAGTAAGCTGCAAATTAGGGCAACACTTATGTAACCACATCTTTCGGTATGGAGTTTTTGGAAATGTTTTCCACGGTACACTGTTTGCAAGAAAAGCCCGTCCCTGATATATCGTCACAATCGAATCCAGGCTGTCACATTTGTAGAACTAGCTTTATATTAAGTCACGTGTTTCAGAGCCCCGTCAGTAACAAAGACTGCTGTTTACTTAATTTAAGCTTAAAACGACAAAATATCCTTTGTTGTTTTATTTACAAATATGTAATATGATGTGCTTGTGCTCGTGACATCCAATAGTTTAATTAATCCAGTCATCCCACCGGCTTTTGTGCAAAACATTTCGAAATTAAAACATTACTGAATGTACGTGTCGATGTAAATTATTTTGCTCCATTCAGTTCAGATTACAGTCCCTCACTGCCAAACGAATCTGATATACAAGGTTGGTACACGTTTATCATGTCTGACCTAACTGAATTGCTATTATGATGAGGTATGGTGTCTGCTGGATACGTGTCATTTGATGTACATGATATCCACCATTACAAGTTCAGATTATATTAACGTTCACTGGGTTACTTAACTAGATACAGAAAAAGTAAGTCAAAAAACTGCAATAAAGTGTGAATCATTTAGCGACAAGCAGACAAAACTTTTGCACTTAGGGATTTGAAGTTCTGAAGGTTCTACTTGATCGTTTTTTCGAAAATTCAAGCTGGATTCTAAGTGAGTTTCTGTAAACTGAAAGCAGAAGAAAATGCCTTCGCAGCTGCAGCTTGTTTTGATAGATTGCTTTCAGAAATTTATATATAAATGTGAAAGGATAGGAGCTGTTGTGATAAAACCATATAATGTATGATGATTCACTCATACCTAATGTGAGGTCAGTGGCACAGAGGTTACCTCCTGAAGACCTGGCCGGGAGCCTACTCCCGGCCATGGCAATTTTGACAAACTTTAGCAAGAGAACAACTCAACTATAGTGCTTCTTTTTGGAAAGATATCGACTGAAAGGTCCGTGGGAATGCGACACCTGCGACCAGTTGTGAGTGATGTTCCATTTATGTGAAAAATCAAAATCCCCTACTACATGTTCATTCTTCTATGCGTTTCAACTACTGTACATCTGACTGCAAAGCAGCCTGTGTTAAGCCTACGTGAAACACGGATTTCAACAGTCCAATCTCCACACCATATCGTTATAACCAAGCTGAATGTTTCAGTCTTTACACTGCACTTAATGTCAAGTAAATTAAGTATCCAGTTTTTACTACGAAGTTTGTCAGTTGGAGTGTCTCCTGCCAACTTTGCATGATGAGGATGATTAAGAACCAGTCTGTAATACCTGAAAAGTTGATTATATAGTGGGTGTCAACAATTGTAAACAACATTCTATTTTCTTTCATCTGTTGTTCTATTGTTCGAAAGAATGCCCGTAACTTTCTTCATCTGAATCGCAAAGCGGTTTGTAATCAGGTTATATTTACAACCAGTTTAAGCTGACAAATAAGTTGATCCCAGAGTATCTCCGATAGGGCATATGAAAGCGTTACAGGTGAGGTGATATTGCTTATCTCTTACGAGTGACATTCCACTATTTTAGTGTCTGTTCATGTAACATTACAGTACCTAGCGTGTTTGCTACTTGGATCTGTAGGGGTTTCCTAGGCGTCAATTTTCCAGATACTGTGGTTGTGTTACAAGACTGGTTTCAGGAGATAATTACGCATTATATGATAGTAACGCACATTTTCCTAGGATGAGGTTGACCATCGCTATCAGGTACGCTTCTTGTTTGCTGAATGCAGAAGAGTGTAAAATACGTCAGTATAACATTCCTCTCAAGATCACCTAAAATATTATCATTCAAACAAAAGCTCATTCCAGTGTTCTTCCAGAGTATGTTGGTTGCAGATGAACAGTGGGTGAACTCGGATATTTGACCGTCAGACCTTCTGAAAGTATTATTTTTGCAAGGGTCCTCGGAATATTTGCGACATTGACGTCCAACTCTGTATTGGAGTATCTGTAGGCAAAAAATACATACCGGAGGCTTCTAAGTGAAGAAAACTTACAGCCACCGATTGTTCTATCGAAGTTAGAGATAAAACCTTAAAGTCAACATCTTCAATAATTTGTCATATCCATGAGCTACATCTGTGAAGACATTTCATTTCAGTAGAGCAGATGCTGCAGAAGAAAGTGGAGCAGCTTCGCCAAGATGTAGGTTGATGGCTGCGTGGCATTTTACTGTAGAAAACGAAATCCAATCCTCTGTTGCTAATGCAGTGCAGAATATCCTCTAACCCGTTTGGTAAAGATACGAGAAGAGTACGGAACAAAAGTTGTGACTCCTAAAGCTTACCAGAAACAGTCCGAGCTTAGTAAAACAGGAGACGTTAAAGAGTATACGGAATATATCGTCTTTCAGATGGAATGGAAAAAAAACAGAAGACACGAAATAACATAAATTATTGGAAAAAGTAACAGAAAATGTGGTTTCTCGCTTTCTGCTCCTACAAGACATTATATGCGCACTGCACACTCATGGAGAAAACATAGTTAATAAACAGTCAGCGTTTGGTAAACTCCCCACACCTGATATAAGAGAGGACACGACTCCCGATCAACAACACAAAACGCTGATTAGCGGGTTTACTGGAATCGTATTCTACCGAGATGAGGAGTATTACTCACAAATGAAAATGGTCGTCTTTAGAGATATGATAATTCAGTCTTTTATTATGTGAAATAGATGGTATACTGGTCAACACGGCTGTCTGATAAAAATATGGCCGGAGTTCTAATAACAGCCTCGACGAGCTCCAACCGTAACAAAGCTCGGGTCTAGGGATTCTTTTTGTAAGACGATGATTGAAAATTCCAACCGAATGAGAAAGCTGCATTTAAACGTAGGTGACATTCTGTTTGCATTTAAGCTATCTTGTTTCAGTGTAGCTTTAACGGTTGTCATAAAGTCAGATTGTGAGCTATTCCTCAGTCCAACCATGTATGTCTTGCAATCGAATTTCCAACCGCCGTCATTCACTAGAATGTGACGAAGTCAGCCTGTCAAACACCGGTATTAATGAAGGCGAAGAAAGGCTAGTTCAACGAGCGTTACATTAAAAGCATACGTGGGATGATCATTACATTCATTTCAATGGTTTTGTATTACCCGCCGTGAAAAGAAATCTAGCTGTTTGATGGGCATAGCCGTAAGAATTTTTACGGATGACACTACTTCTGGAGAAATGTTTTCTATGCGTACAATATTAATGTAAAATGGCTGTCTAGAAAGGTTTATAGACAGAGTCATGCAACCGTAAAGTAAAAGAGATCAGCTACATCTAGCAGGACAAAATACAGTGCACACCGTACTACCTAAAAAGTGCGACAAGTTGGACGAAACTACTACGCATAGGTTCACAAGTGCAGTTGATGAAACATTTCGCGTCGCTAACTCACATGTCCACTTCCAGGGTAATCCGGTTTTGTGCTAGCGCCTAAAGGGCAATATGCCTCTTTCTTTAGCCTCGTCCTGTATGCATTCATTTATTTGCTTCTATGGGACCAGTTGTATTGGCCGCATGACCAGACGCTCATCTGAACGGATCCATGAGACTCACCCATTGGTCAATGTTGTTTAAGTCACTAGTCAGTTCAGTGGAATAGGCCCTAAACTTTTGTTTTATTGGACCTAGACTAATGACTAACCAACATGCCGGTTTATGGTGTGGAGAATTCATCACCGTCAGAATAGGCGTAGGCGACATTCTAGACCGGTGTATTTTAGAGATGCCATATAGTTGACTTTTTTTTAATTTCAGTTTCAAAGTGGACCTGAGCACCACCATCAAACTGTTTCGAACCAAGTGACTCTGAAGAGGTAACCACGGAATTCAACTCATTACTGTGCGCATTTCACATCAGTCTTTATTGATCTATACTGAGTGGTGTTATTCTTAATGCCAATTCCGACCGTGAATGTTGCCATTCTAGTAACAAGTAATTAGACGGCTGTGATAAAGTTGAGGTATTCGGCATTCAATTCTGCGCCATAAATTGACAGTATTTTATGTCGACATGGAATTTACATGTTGAACTTTACAGTTACATGTGATTCGAAATTGTTTTATCTTCTAAACAGTCCATTTTACAGAATATCAAAATGAAAACAGATAATTTTCAATGTGAGATAGTTCAGTCTCATTTCTACCGTCGTAAAAATGTAAGCGATTGAAATAGATATGAGTATGTAAGAGGAACTTTTACATATACGTATATATATGCATGTATGTGCACTCTCTTTTAGATATTTATACAGACACTAGCTCTCTCCACACATACTATCTGTCTAAGCGCATGGAAGATAAATGCCTTGATAATACAAGTTGGTACGAAGTAGACTTAGCTCAACACATATGTTTGCTTTCACTTTTTGAAAACTTCAAATTACTGGGATTAATATAGCTCCGTCCAGTAATTTTTCTGTTGCTGCAACGAGAATTGGGGTTTAGTCTTGTAAAATGAAACTGATTCCGAAGTTTGATACGTTGAGTTGCATTCACTTCAGTAAGGTTTGCTCTAATCCAGAGTCATACAGAATACCAGCCGACCACTGCTACAAATGTTCCTTGCATTCTAAAGGATCAGATTGCCTTTTGATCCCTGTTAATTTGAACCCAGTCCATGGAGTTCAAACAAAACAGCAGTCTGGATTTGTACAGAGCACAATTCAGCCGTCCAGATGACGAATTTTGCTGTCGTCAGAACTCAACGGTAGCGCTACGTTGGGCTCCAACTGCGACTTGCCTTCTGTTCCAGACTCACACGAGGCAACCTTTTTAGACATTGCACAATAAAGCTCACACTAATGACGACAAAACCATCCCAACTAAATACCCAATTATATTCACTTGGAAGAAATTTTTAGTTGGCTTGATCCTTCTTGCAGAAGATAAATCAACTGCCCGGTTATTTCCAATAAACGATTCGGCGACAATGAAAAGATTCTATTCAGCCAATTGGTAATGGATTACTGATTAGTAACAATAAAATATGATCAACATACGTGGTTATAAGTTAAACAATATTCATAGTTTTGAAGCCTGAGTATCAAATTAAAACTGTTAGCCTGCCCGTTTCGAAAATGAACACCGAACACGAGTTCCGATCCAGCTGTAGCCAACTGGTAACTTACAGGTTTGTCACGGCCGGGATATGATCACAAGTACACGCTCTCCTGAAGGGTAGTTTGCGATCACAACCCTGCTGAACTCAAAGTAGGCAGTACTGAATTATCATCCGTACAAGATCAACCATGTACTGTTGTTAATTAGAATCGGTTTGTACCATCACTCTGATAAGAGTCACGGTGATTATTACCACGACGGCAATATGCTGGTTATTATAAAGAGCGAAGTTCAGAACTTCGCTCCAAGAAAGATAACCAATAAGAATTGAAAAAGGAATCTCATCCAGGCCAAGCTTTCCGCATAAATATGTGGTACATTTTGAGGGAGCTCAGAATGGTCAGTGGAAAAAGTAAACGGTTGCTTCATTGGGCAGTTCTGGCTAAAAAACAGTACTGCGTTAGGAAAGATACACGATTTATCTAAAGGTAATGCTGACATAATTGTGAGGGACTGAGTCTACTCAACATCCTACATTATGGGAGACCGACTGAATGATAGTATTATGGGAGCTGGCTCGCATCGTCTGGCCCCATTAATCAGTTGTAACACTGATGTCCAATAACATGGCCTTCTCGTCAGGAACCGTGGTCAAGTCCGGCTTCTTAAATGAGGTTGCCGTTTTTACTGCTAGCTACTCGAAGACTGTGTGGTTTAAATTGCATAGTCTCTTCACCGCGTTTCTGGCCATGCGGTTTTGTCGAGTTTAACGCACGTCGTGTAATATCCAGTACGATCAACGAATGTGCACAGGGCTTTCCAGTTGACTTCAATCGGCGCGTCAGAGAACCGAGGGTCACTTGGACCACCTCGAGAATTCCGAATTTTAGTCAGTAGAAGGCCGCATGGAGGCTGGAATGAAAATTCTGATAAAAACCAAATCTGGATAAAGTAACGAACAGTTGAAGATTGAGGGGACGAAAACATTCCAAAAACCACAGCCGTCTAACGTATGATTAAGCTTATCCGTTCACACCGCTTCTTCCCTGTTTGTTATCACCACAGCCCGAACAGCTGCCGGGAAGTTATTGCCTTTCATAATGGAACAAAACATATCGTCCTTAACGCCGTTTCTCAGAAGTGGACACTGAATGGACAACGTTCTCTCTATTTGTAATTTGTACGAAATATGGAATACCAGTGTATGAACTCGGAATATCTGAAGCGCCAAGAAAATTGGATTATGAATTTAGCTTGTTAGCGCGTCTTTTCGAAGGCTTATTGACTGTCGGACCGTACGGTTCATGACTTTGAGTTTATTGCACTGAACTCAGTTGAGAACTAGACAGTGATCTATTTTAGCAAACATGTGCCGTCTCAGCAATATGCCTACTAAAGCGGCTTCAAACGTTAATTTAATCCAGTATCGTACAAAGTTGCAGACAGTGAATCATGTAGGCTTTATAATTTCAGGCAAGCAAACCAGCTAAACAGGTTACCCTGCCTGAAACGCTAAGTGGGCGGACAGGGCACCAGTGAAATCAAATAGATTTCTTAGCAATAGCTGTTATGTTGCGCTTTCGGTCATCAAAAATGATCATAAGTTCGGTGTCTCGAGTGTTAATCATGAGCCCGGATTGCTTGGAGGCACTGGTTATGGTTACAAGCTCCTCTGAAATGCGATTCGGACTTCCATTTAGGGGATCCGATTACCAGTCTAAGCGAAACCGCTGACCATGTTTTATGAAAACTGGTTGCTAAGCTGCGGCAGCGGTAAAGCTTCCCATCACCATGATAAACAAGAGAAGTGATATGGATCACCATAGCAAACACTACGCGTTGGAACCTGAGGACACGGCCTTCGGGCGTGACGAACTAGGTAGGGTATGGGTTAATAATGTAGCGCGCTAGAAACGGAGAGCCCCGAAACGCTTGGGCCGATATGTCAATCAAGTCCTACAAAATAGAATCAAATATCCTTGACATATCTTCAAATACCTCACAAATACCTAGAGGTGTTGAGCAGAGGCAGCGAAGTAAAATATGGAGCAGTGAGGTAACCTCTATTCAATCATCGCACTGTAGAAGCGTTAATTGGAGAGCGCGTAAATACGATCGCGTTTTTCGGAGATCAGCCACTATCTTATCAAAATAGCGTACCGATGTTGGACAAACGGCAATGATACCCATTTTGCAGGAAGATGATGAGTTATTCTTTTGGTGACAAGCGTGATACGAGAGCAACATAGACGTGCTGGACAAACTACAGTCAGGGCAGGAGGTTTCTTGCTCTCCAAATGCTTAGGCTGTATCTTATCACAACCTGGAACAATGTTTCGAATGCATTTTAAGGTGCAGAGTATATTCCGGACGGGGTGGTTGCTAATCAGTACGCAGAAATATCGACAATAAGTCGGACAAAACTCCCTGCAGCTATCCGTGGGTCGCGGTTCGTTCTATGAACATCTCTGCGTTTTCCTGAAAACATTGAAAGAGCTTCATCGTTTTTCCGTTGGTGGTGAATTATTTGAATATCTTCGTAACCGCCTTTCCATATCTGCTTCCTGGTTGTATAGGTACTCACTGCAACGAGGGCATTCGGTAGGTGTGCGGAATGACTTACGGCGTACGAATTTTCACTTTACTTGTGTCGTAGTGAAAATGCTTGCACAGAGACCATGGGCCACTGCTGTTTGTTCCTCCACGTGCTTGGAGATATCGCTGTTAGACTGTGGTTGGGCCAACACAATTTGTTCTTTTAATCCACTTAGAAACACAAATCATAAGACGGAA
>LUCH01001897.1:20919-52222 GCA_013368495.1 Paragonimus heterotremus
ATCCCCAGGGTAGTCATCAGAAAAACAACAGTGTAGCGAACAAGCTCGTTTTCGGTTATTCATCATCAGGCTAATTACATAACAATTTATATGAAACAGAGTTGTCAGGGCGAAATGGACAAAAACAAGTAGCTAGTTTGAGTGAGGTCAGACACGTCATCGACAAACACAGAAACAACAATGCCAGTCACTCAAAAGCTGTCAGATTCCGAATTTTAGCCACAGCCGAAGCGATCGAAATTTGATTAAGAAATCCACCGTTGTGCGCACAAAACCGCTTTGTTCATACGTTGAAGTTACCGTGGCCAACTAAACACACAGTGACCGATCAAACCATCATAATGTCAGTGGTGTCATAATAGTGGCGTAATCGTACCAAGGCGATGTTTCCACGTGTGCTGATCACGTGTCTGACCTCACTCAAACTAGCTACTTGTTTTTGTCCGTTTCGCCCTGACAACTCTGTTTCATATAAATTGTTATGTAATTAGCCTGATGATGAATAACCGAAAACGAGCTTGTTCGCTACACTGTTGTTTTCTGATGACTACCCTGGGGATTTTTAACCATCTTAATCAATGTATATAATTATCATACTCGAATTTCAGTTGGCTGTATACTTCATTTTGGTAATTTCTATGCGTGCTGAATTTAGAAAGCTTCTACGTACTTCCATTTGTTCAGTTATTTCTGGGACTATGTTCTTAACACTTCAAGGGTCTTTATATTACAGCCTGTATTTAATGGTAAACTGACCAGTACTGTACCTATGGAGAACATACGTTTGATTGGTTTATAAGTATACGGTAGATCGAGACAACATTGAACTGTTGAAATACCTACTTTAGTTTTCACGCACCTCGCCTTGCTTTCTTAACTTGCATTGTATAACCACATCACTGACATTCAGCTCATGTTCGAATATGTATACAAACAATAGCAATAGAACAATAGTAAAACCAAGCTGGCTTTTTACTCGTTTTTTGTTATTGTAAGCAGCACGCTTGAGGCTGATTTCCGCCTCACTTATTTGGGTGGTATCGTTGGTTTACCTGTTGATATCCGGATTCGTGTACACTTCTCGAAATGGGTTTACAGTAGTTCAGTTAAGCGCAGTCTGGTCCCACACTGGTCATCGAATTGAAATGGGTGAAGGTTTTTGGATAGTTTACGGGATCCTTCAAACCCACTTCAAATCTACCAGATTGCGACTGTTATCAACAACTGAAACCATCACATCAGACCTAACGGTCAACACCGAAGGACTTCGCAAAGACCGTTCACCTCTGTGGGTTATTCATCCGAAAATCACTAGAAATTCGGTCAAGCGTATAATACTGGACACTGTCAGCCATAGCTAGTATATGTACCACTTCCCCTACATGAACCTCACCACGCCTTTCATCAGACTGCGATTTGCCCCTTTTTATGAGACACTGGTTTCCATATATAAATCGCGCATATTTCGTGTAATTGTGAACCTGTTGAGAATTACCGAAAACAACTGTTTGCACCGTTAGCTCTTTACATATTCAAGTTTCGTCGATCATCGGTTGGCAAAAGTTAACCGTTCTCACACCTGATAGAAATTTTTACATTCACATGGGTTTTCTATCCAGCTTCTTTCTAAAAAGCACTAATTTAGTGCGTGATGCCTGGTGTCGTTTTAGGAGATGCGCGTTAACCAGAATCAATACATAAAAAGGACCGTTAAGAACGCGGACCAGATTTTTATTACTCAGAGTGTACAAATGGTCTCGTGTAGCACCATGAATGGCGCCGACATGGATTAATCGCCAGGGAAGTTGGAGACCGACCGTCGACGAGTGATTAAGCGGGGGTGTGCGTGGTTTCTGGATTGGTGTCGTACTGCCCCATGACATGAGAACAAACAATCAGACGACGTGCACCATGCAAATTTTATAACAAACCTAAGTACAATATATAACTATAAATGTTGGAACTATGTTACACAACATATCGCAGACAGGCCAGTAAAATCTCCAGGCTGCTGCACCAGGTTTGGGTTTCGCTTTTGTTTAAGCTCGCCATCCATACATATTATTGTCTCGACCGGGCTTTAGCTCCGAGTGCGTTCTCATTCGGACTTGATATTTCTTTCCAAAAAGGAATGACTCAGATGTCTACATGATTTCGAAATGTGCGATCAGTTGAGTGGTGTTCAACTTAAATCTTCTTTTAGATGGACGTTCCGGGTCATATTGTGTTGACCAGATCGCAGTCACTTCATATGCCCATGATTTGCCATTTAATCCGGTTTGCTTATTTATTATTAGTTCACTTGCGTTGGTAACGGTCTATGACTGTATTTATTTTAGCTAGCTGGGTTGTATTGTCATCGTTCGTTTCTGCAAAACTCCCGGTCTTCTTCAATGTAACCGTCGTCAAGCTACGACTCAGTAATTTCGTTTCTTGGTCAATCTTTTTTTATATTTACAGCCAAATTTGAGCGTTATACCAAAGAACACTAGTCTTAATTACTGGTATTGAAGACGTTTCTCGTTTTAAATAGCCGGAGAAGTAGTACCTGATTTATGTCGGACGGTATGCCCTGAGCAAACGACCACTGACATGTCCTCTGAGAATCTACTGATGGGATCGCAACTCCCAAGACTGGGTAGCGTTTGTCAACTTGCGCCATCTGTGCTATCGGCACTATCTCAGTTTTTCTGTAAAAAAGCAGGTATACAGTGTTACCGTAATAGTGTTATTATGTGGCTGTAAAACTTGATCCATCTGCACGGTGTATGTTTACAAAGTGTCCGTTTACGGCCGTCGATATCTCTGAAGCATTACCGAAATGTTGTGGGAACACGGCGTCAACAATCAAAAAGTTTACCAACGTGTTTATGGACAGGTAGACTCTATCGACCAACGAGCATACTGATTCCCTCCCACAGACTGCTTTGGCTTGGCGACATCTAACGAATGCCAACTCACTAATTGCCACATTCTACCTAGTTTGCAAGAATTAAATTTACTGTATTTTATAATGGTTTTGGTTGCATTCAATGCTTTATTTGTTCTCGACATTGTTTTATCTTCGCAGCATTCACGATCTATCCAGATAATGTTCATTTCAAGATATCCATCTAACTATAGTTTTCATCCGTTTCGGTTAAACGTAAACTGAGCATTTATCAATCGCCTTACTAGTAGTTTTGCTTAACCGTTGTAATTCTTGATCTGATGCTCCTTCACATTACATCAAACATTAACCCAGGTGTATAAATCGGTCAAGATTATGTGGATAATAATAATTGCGCCATAACAACCTACATCTATGCCAGGTAGCCGAATGTTTGGTAGCTTGAACTTGTGATGTGGTGCCTGTCCGACCGGAACTTCATTATCTTATCTATGTTGTGTGTGCTGGAAGCATTCGTGAATCGCAACTTCCTTAATGACTGTCAATTTTAACACACAATTTAAGGATGTGGGTTATTTTATCCTATTAACCTATCGTCAGCACCACTGTTGTCACGTATCTTTTTTAATCCCTACGCTAATCTATATTTGAAATATTTCCGTCCACTATATTTCCATTGTAGTTTGTTTGTCGATTTAGCATCACATTTGTTTTATGTGTAGTGTTTACGAATATTTCTTGTTGTACGCGGGATGAATCCTACGAAACACGTTGGTCAGAGTGGCTGGCGTGGTTTCATTGATCCGTTTTGACATTTGGCCGGTATTCATGCACACGCGGTCGTCACTTTTGTGTTTCTGACCTCATTGTTTATTAAACTGCTCCTCTTGTCATCGTTTCTAAATTAAATTAGTCCACGGACTTTGATATACACATTCATGAACGTGGTTGTTAAATATAAAAGATGAAGAATTAGAGTCTCATTTGTTAATCAATCATTAGTCGATCGGTTATAATGACGTCGAATACCAATTCTTCTGTTACTCCTTCAGATCGATGTTATCTCAAATGTTCTGTCTGGGTTCGCGTAACTGGGCACTATCTAGTATCCATACAAACCTGTATACTATGTAGCTGAAAACAACTGTCAACTAATATAAACGTATCTATCGGTGTCATTTATTGAAACTCATGATATCTTCGGGATCACAGACGATTATTGTCATTGTGGGATCTCATTTTTCGCTCCATTATCAGTGAGTTAGCACGTATGTGATGTTAAGCCACCGATACTATCTAATTATATCATGCAATACGAAGTTTTGTGACTAACAATGTGGTTTGTGCGCCGGTAGTTGAACGCACTCTTGAATCTACTATATTAACTGTGTGAGTCAACCGTATTTCGTAATTTGTTCCCAATCGACTTAATTTTTTGCACTGAACCCGCTGCCTACAGTTGTATATTATCTGAAACTTCGCGAATTGTTCGGAAAAACAGGCCTGGATGAGGAGGATGAGGATTTTATCTCACTCTCTGCATCTGTTCCGGCAAGCAAGGGTGATACTATCGAGTTGTGTGCTGGACTGATTGATGGTGAAGATCCTAGACCTGAGAAGACAGCTGTGCAAGAGGTTTTGGAGGAATGCGGGTATAAAGTCAGTGAATCGTCCTTGCGGTTGATTCAAGTATTTGCGTGAGTTCTATTTTGATTCTCATGTACAATTGGTGATTTCCTTCGCTTTCCGTTATCCGTGCCAATTTTGCCATTTTACTTTTGATGCGTTTTAATGAAAATCAAAGGGCTACATGCTAATCAGATTACAAATTCGCGCTCGTCAGTCACCATTCTAAATTCACAGTCCACGGTAACATTAAATGCGGTAAGGTAAAACGGCCACCTTTACATAGCTTTATTTGGCGTTCACTTCAGTGACGAAACCTGAGAAAACAGTATGGACGTAGTGATATTTTGGATAATCCTGGTTGTATGTGAGCCTAAGGATCACGCTTATGAGATGATTATGAGAGTCATGTTACTTTACGACTATAAAAGCTAATCACTCAGAGTAGAAGACGTGAACGGCCTTTAAGTATTTAACCATCGATATTTGTGTTCGATAGCTTACCTTGAGTGTCTTCAACGGATTTGTAGCCGTGTAGTCACGACTTAGATGTTTGAGGGTGAATATCAAGCGGGTTCATCCTCTCAATCTCTATGTGCACACCGACTTATATAGCTGGATCATGTACTGAGGATGCCAGCTGGTTGTCTTTCACAGCGAACGCATTTTACTAATGTCGCAACTGGCAAGCGTAAAGTGTCAATTGGGCTGACAATAACTTGGTGTATGGCAGTAAACTCAGTTACCAAAGCGTTAGGTCGGGCTCGTCTTCCGCTATGATTCATATAATCTGTGGATGAAAACATTAGGAGATATAACAACTAATCGGCGCTAATGTTCTTGTAGTTGTTGCTTGGTTGAGTTGTCTGTTAGATATGTGTAATTAATGACACGAAGCGCTGACAGCTCCAGTTAAGCTACTGATTTTCATTTGCAGGCTAGTTTCTTGATTGATGTTGGGTGTTTGATTTTAGACAATTGTGAGCTATTCGTACTATGTACTTTAGATTTGGTGGAATCCGTAGACAGATGGGAATGTGCAGAACCTTGGTCTGCCTCTTGGTCCTAGGTTGCTGTATAATTTCGCGTGATAATGTCGCAAGTAGTATATGTTTAACGGTCAGAATTCACCGGGAGCCCACGATCGGTTCCATGGTAGTTAGCACTTGTCACTTATACTACCAAACTCAATCACCTATCCCGCCATTGGAACTACACACGTTGAAATTGGCAGTTAACAACACCGTACCGTTTAATTCAGATTTATTAGACTTCGCAAATGAGTACAGGAATTAAAGGCACTTGCTATAGCTGTACATAACTCTTCTTTTATTAATCAGATTCCATATCCTTTCGTCTTTTCCTTCCTGATTAGAGGTTGTTCTTCTCTCCATCCTTGTATGACCGTTACGCACCGGTGTAGGTCCGTTCTGTGTTACTGTCCATGATGTTCACGATGTTGTAAAAATGACTCAACTTATAAGTTCATGTTCTATAATCAATAATGGCTTAAAAATCTAAAACTGATTATTTCAGTATTCTTTAAAATTAAGGTGGTCTTTTTGGAAAGTCCCATTTTACCTTTACGCGACGAGATGAAACTGTGGCTCAAAAAGTCGTTCTCTGCATCTCCAACTTCAGCTCTTCATGGAAACATACTGTTAAAAGTGAGCCTCATCGGCAGTATTAAAATGCACGTTTATAGACATCCCTGAGATCTGCACACTAGTGTTTTCGATCCGTGAGGTGCCTTCTAATGTCAAGGGGATCACTTTTCAAGGTCATTTTGCTTGTTTATAATATTCAGTATGTTGTTGACCTGATGGAGACTATTTTCAATCTTCGTCCGCCTACCTCTACCCGTTGGTTTTATAGAACTGTTTTCACAGAACTGTTCATGAGTCAGGAATATTGCGAGTCAGTCACAGCCGGCAATAAACTATCCATCCCGCCCAACGTCAGTTATTTTTTTTTACAACACTTCTGCCTGGTTTGTCAATTGATTAATGCCGTTTCAGTAAATCTTTTGGGTTGATTGGGTCATAGTCTGTTTTTGTTATGATCTTCTTTTCCCCTCTCATTTTTTCCTATTTCACTAGATCTAGTGTTGGGTTGATAGGAAATCAGATGACGTGCTACTACACAGAAGTAAATGAAACACTTCGTGTACCAGGTGCTGGCGGAGGATTACGGGAGGAAGGTGAATATATTCAGATCATTGAATGGCCGGTGACAAAATTGGATGACCTCATTGAGCCACGGGCTGATCGACCAGGTCTTTCAGCCTCTCTGCTATATGCACTTAGTTGGTTCAAAACAACTATACTGCCCTCCATGAAGTGATATATCAAAACCCCGTTTTACTTGTGAAGGAACTAATTTTACGCTATTTCCCCATTTTCCTATCACATTAATTCAATAATCCAGAAGGTTGATTGATTTGGTGATGTACCTTGAAGATACCGTTTGAAATTTGTTGTCAGTTGAAGTTTCAACCATTGATCACAACGTGCTGTACATGCGTAAGTTCTATCATCACGTTGTCCGGTCAGATTGCCATTCCAAAAACGGTCACAAAACAATACATTGTTTTATTCTCCCATTTGAATGTGTAGCACCCTGTGAAGAGGTGAGAGTATTTATTAGTTAAATGAAGTGGACAGCTTATAATCGTTTTTTATTTGAAAATATGGTAACACTTATTTTATTGCCTTAGAAAATCATTTGTCTGTCTTGGATTACTAACATAATATTTATTTTATCACATGAAGTTTGGGGAAACGGCTGCCATCAAACAGCTGAAACCTAACTGAATGATCATTAGGAACGTGAACCAATAATTTGCGTTGCTCTATCCGGATACATAATGGTGAAACGACGAACTTTAGCGGTATCTAAGACATTGCTTTTTGACGAGCAGCAAGTGGTTTATAGTGTTTTTTAAACTTAAACGATCCCTATGATAAATAAGCATTGTAACCAGCGGTTGTCTACTGTTGTGGCCGCAAAAGACGTTTGGCCTGAGTATTCGTTTATTGCGCTAACTTCTGTTTAGTTCATGTCAAAAAGCAAACCACAATCGCGTACACTCATTTGCACGTCAAACATGCATTCACATACATTAGGTGGTAGTACACTGTCATTCCTCTTGGTGAAACTTCCGCCATAGAGCGTGTACACTACTCCGATAGTCTCTTCTTGTCCATCGTCTTCCTGGCGTTCGGGGCTTGCTCTTTTGTTCCTGAATGCTGCGTGTGGGTAATATACTACTCGTGAGTAGTATACTACTCACAACGAAACTGATTGTCATACAATACTACTAAGTAGCGGCAATCGTAGCTGTCGTCGTGGGAAATCGACGACGACTGTCAGTCGTACAATCATGAGATCGGTTGTCTGGAATACGCCTATCCAGACAAACCTGTGTCTCGAGCCCATGTCGCTTAGCGCATTGAATGACGGCCATATATAACTTTTCTTGATAACCGTCTCTAAATGTGAAGTTGACATTGCTACTTCTTTTATATGCTGGCAATTGTGATGTAAATATATGATCTATTTAAATGTCTAGGAGCGGACGTCATCACTTATTCACGAGTACGTTTGATACCGAATGATTCTATTTCGTTCGATATGAATGCTAGAATTGAAGTAGCTATCGTCTAGTAGCAGATTTAACATGCTGCGTATCACAGTGGCGATGCTTATGATGGACTGTTGTCAATGGTGTCGGCTGCAATGTGTACCACAACGAGTTCGAGTTGCCTATGATGTTTTTGTCTAATGTTGGGCAACCTTGTAATGTCCAGCCCATATACAACCCCGTTTTTCGCGCGGCTGCAGACGCCATGTTGAAAGTTAACTTTCCGAGCGTCATAGTACGCGGTCTCTGGTTAAAATATCAACAAGAACATTCAATTGGGCAAAATATTTTCTCTCTTAATGTGTTATATATTTGATTGTACCGTTTTAGGTGTCTTGTCTTACCGTCGGTGCTGGAGTCCCAGAAACAGGCGCTGGCAGTTTGTATGCCTGCTCCATTTTTCTGCATCATAACGCAGGATACTGGTAAAGGCATCGTGCTTCAAATGAGTGAATAATGACTTACCGATGTACTTGAATGGTCTGTTCAATCTAGCTAACTGAGCTATCGATTGTTCAATAATATTGGAGGTCCATTTGGGAATTTTGCTGGATGAAAATTCAGCATTACCGATAACTGATCCGATTATCTGTGGGCAATTTTGCTGGCGCCTTTCACTACTCCACTCACTTCCTTTACAATTCCAGTAGCTTCGATTCCGTTAAATGCAGTTACTTGCTAAAACCGCAATGTAAACTTTTACTCATGTGCTTCTTGCCTATATGACCGTCAATTAAATGAGAACGTATTGCAAAAGGAAAAATCCGCGTAAAGATTGTATCACTAAGGTGGACGATTGACCGATACTCTTGTACTCAAAGAGTGTTGGCCGTCCATTCAACCTTGGCTTACATAACGTAAGCATTATCTTCGACACCTCAAGATGTACACCTCTCTGCAGACGGTATGTTCGTTTCCGTATTTGCCATTCGTTTATAATCGCCGCATGTGGCTTAGTGTGTTATTTTACGTCAGTTATGTGAAAATTTGCATTAAAGTCATCATCATAACAGCCATGAGCCTTACCAAAAGGTACTGTGGCTCGAGCCGCCGCTCACCTCAACAGTGACGTGGAATATCCTAGAAGGAAACGCTACTGAGAAGTTTGAAAATTAATGAAAGACTAAACGGAACAACTAGAAATGGTATGAATACAGGTACACCATTGACTACGACACTCCGCCATCCCGGATAGCGTCTCTAACCAGCGGTTTGAGTGATCACGACGACTCCATCCAAGCAGGCGACACCTACTCACTTTGCTCAGCGGAGCAGTCAGGTTCTTTATATTTTTTGACGGCGTTGTTGGTTGACCATCACGTTGTGTGTTTGCTTTTTAACATCAGTTTGTTCTGTGGACATAAATCTTATATTATGTATATATGGTCCTTATGGTGTTTAGTATCTAACGTGGATTGAACCATGGCTAACAATATTCTGATAGTTTTATAGATACATGAGGGGATAAGTGTAGCCGCTTTTATATCTGTAGAATAGCCTTAATTTTCAACGGTGTAACAGGTTTTGAAGAGACGGGAAGTATAAAATGTGGAATTAAATCTTGGAAGACGCAATCTAAAATCCGCAGACGGTGGTAGGAAATAAAGGACGAACAGACCCTTTGCTAATGACGGGGTTGATAATCTTTCGTTGTATGAGAACTTGAAGTGTCGGAGCTTAGTAGGGGTTCAAAGACAAACCTTCCCTCATTGGCTATCTCACCAGATATGGATAAGAAATCGGTGCATTATCTACGGTCAAGATTCTCGTGTAATGCGGGTTTTTTTGAAGGTGCCAAAGAGAGGAAGGGTGGAACTTTATCAATGTCCAGACACAAACCCTCTACATCAAGTTGCCTATACCTCATAAACGACCAGATTTCGAGTAGGAGTAAAGAGGTTGTGATCAGACTGTTTTGCTACTCACTTCACTATGTTGAAATAGGCAACCGCAGGCATTTAGGGTGGCGATCACAATCACCTGGAAAAGAAGTCCGTTTATACTAGCTAACTGGCTAGCTCTGTTTAGTGGTGCACATTTCCATAGACAAGCTATAAATCGGTGTTAAAGATAACACGGAAAGCACATACACGTGAACTGGAGACCTCAATGTTCTGGAAAAAAGATACAACAGTGATCACTAGTCGCAACACCATCTCATGTGTCTCGTTTGTTTTAACGAGAACAAAACGACTTCGGGGCTGAAAACATTTATCACTTGTTGGTTTCGCACGAACAAAGGTGACGGTCACACTAAAATAGTTAGAGGAGGCTGTGGTGATTATTGACTTAAAGTTGTACACTGTTGTTGCTTGCGCCATGCATATCTGCCTAATTGCCATTTGTTTGTACTAGATCTTAATTCATGACCTTCCAACTTTTAAATCGGTCTTCCTTAACAGCAACAGGTTATTTTTATATAATGTTGTAGTCTGCATGAACATATCGTCTGGTCGAAGAACAGTGAGCAACCGTCTGCCGACGTGGACGAAATGTGATATTTAGGGAAAGTTGTCAGTAGCGAACGCTGTTCAAAGCTCTTTATCCAGTTCAATCGGTGGGTGCCCGCAAAATCTTTGTTGCAAACGGGGAATTACTCCATACTCATATTCACATTAGTAAAACTATGTATCCTTAATTTGCTGATGACTTTAAAGGGAACAGTAGAGCCCCCTTTCGTTAGATAGCGGAAATGCGTGTTTAACTGTCAATCGCTGTATGTGTAGTCCGCGTGAATGCTATACGCTTCGTAGGAATATTGCAAGTTTCTGCAGTTAATTCATAAATATATTTCGGACGAAGTATAAAAGGCGAGCGGTTGTTACTTAGGACAGCTAACTTATCTTGCCTAGTGAGTATAATAACGAAAATATCTGTTGCTGCAGTGCGACTTAGTACTACAGACACTTTCCAGACGAAAACTATCAATACAAAACAACTATCAGCTTTAGGGCCGAAATAACGTGACGACGTTATCGTTTGTCAACGAGAAACCTCCATTGCCAATCATGGGTAAGTGCATACATTGACAACGTAACCGTTGAATAGAGTTGACACAACCGGCGTGCTCGTACGGACGCTCGCTTCCCTCGACGAATACCACAGTAACTACGGCCTCTCTGTCGAATGCTGCTACCGAAATACGGCTTAACGAAACATTCCTACAAGCTTTTGGTCGATAGTTCACTGTTGTGTCAGTACACGTTATAATAATTTCTATCACAACAAAATCAAGTTTTCTGTGCTGTTCAACTTCTACGTTTGTGTGCTCTTTGGCCATGATTTCTTCAAACTTCGTGCACTGCTTTCGAAGCTTGTGGAAACTTCTACCTGTTTCGTTGTAAACGCCAATAATGTTGTTAAAATTCGACGAAAAGAGTAATATTGTCGCTGCTCAAGGATGTTAGAATAGGAAATTCCGCACCGGCTGATCAAGCTAGACCCGGAAAGATTACAACCGATCCGCAATTTACTATTATCATAAAACATCAGTTCACAGCGACCCGACGTGAATCCGTTGTCTTAATATTCTTTGTGAGTTTTTCACTTTATCCGCTAGATAAAAATCGAATCTTTCCTTTGTCGTCTGATCTCATCGCGTATCATTTGGTCACTCGGAAGAGATTTACAGAAAGCCGTGGTTATCACTGTCGACCATCTGTCGTTTTTCCTAACCAGGAAGACTGATGCCTTTGACATTGCTGTCGCTGTCACCCTAACACTAGATACGAGACCCGTGGCACTTTTCTCCGGAGCTTTGTCACCAACCGAACGACGTCTTCATTCCGCCGAGAAGGTAGCTAACACTGCAATCGAATCCATCAAAAACTGAAGAAATTTACTGGGAACCTATTTCTTATTGATTGCTGACCAGAAATCATTTTTTTATTTACGACATTTATCACTATGAAAAGACTAAAAATGATAAAGTTCAACGGTGTCGTCCTGAAATTTCTTGTTATTGCCTTGATGTCAGGTACTGCTCAAGATAAGAAGGATATGTCATTTAAGCATGCATTTTGTTGCTGAAGGAGCCACGTTGTTCGTTTTCTCAACCAACTGTCCAAATGTTATATTTCATACGTTTTGAAAACCTGCACCATTTTGTTGGTCAGGTTTGGATCGATCATTCCGCGTTTCCCGATATGCTTGGAGTTAACGTCAAGAATATACATCCTACCAAACGGAATTCTGCTCACAGCGACCGTGCCTTTCGAGTTATTAATAGTCGATTTTAAAGGTTCAGTTACATCCGTTTCCGGTAAGTATTTACTAGCGATTATTGGCGAATATTCAAGATTCCCGCTCGCTTTTGCTTGCTCAAATATGACGACACCTACCGTCATCAAGTTTTTCTGCTAACTGTTCTCGATATTTGATATACCCTCTTGTGTGCACTAAAAGTGACGTCCTACCTTCATGTCAGAAGAACTAAATGATTTTCTATATTACTAAGCTATTATGCTATTTCTGAGGATGTTGGATACGACAGAGTCAAGGAGAATGCAGCCGTGGTTGTTAGGATATTCTACCATCCTTTTTGTAGAGGGTAAACACCAGCCACGATACACCTCTTCAGCTTCTCATGTGGAACCAGGTAGTATAATCAGTTCAGACAGCAATTTCTCACCGTTGTCCTACAAAAACCTAGAAGAAGTTCAGGACCTGGGACTTTATTACGTTTCCGTAATTTAAGCCTCAGAGCCACTTCGGTATCTGATGAAAAATCATCAGAACTGTCGTGATTGGGTCCACCACTTCCATCGCTCACAGCTGGATGAGTTAGCTCATGCCATGTCCGTTGATCCGGTCGCTGCGACGAGATTCATATTTTTGAGCTACCTTTTTTATTCATAGTCTCGAATGTCATATCGACGATCAGCGCAACCATAAACTAAGGGACGCAGCTCTCGATCACTTTTTGATAAAGGTACCTTTTTATTCCTCTAGCTCACTGATCAAATTATCCTCACAGTACTTGTCGAGACTGTTCATGTGTTTCTGTTCACGACGGCCTTCATCACGTTAAAAGTCAGGGAGATCGGTGAACGTTTGGTTACGGACTCTAGAATCGGCCGAGATACACTGCCGTCTCTACGGTGCGCTGGAATAGATATTCTAAATCATGATCAACAGAGTGCTGGAAATTAGTGTGGTCAACAGCAGGGTTGCTGAATTTATGAAGATAACAGGTTTTGCAGGTAGCCAAGGGAAAGAATATTACAAACTATCATGTGAAAACTGAAATGTGCAACACAAGAAAGATAGTAAATTCAGGTAGAGCACCCAAACTATAATAAGGTGAAAAATGTACGAAAATTCCCCCTTCTATGAGAAGAACAACGGCACCCTCTTTGCAAGTTAACGCAAAGGAAAGCGATATAGTTTGGACTTAATTTATTTCTATCAGTGATTGATGACTACAAAATCCTAAACAGAAGGCCCGCATTCGCTAGTATTTACTTAGCTGTGAAATTGCGAAGGTCGTGCATGGTAAACAAGGAAGTCTGAATACCGCTCGTATTATATTTATATCCGTGCTAAACACGAAGACATTTTTAGCTTCCGAGGAATGAAAGTTTTGTTCCATTTTTTTGTCGAGGCTTTTCAATTCTCAACTAAGTAGCTTGCTATGCTCTGAGTTTCATCGGGCACGTCATTCAAGTCATCGACCTGGTATCTCAATGATCGATACTGGAAAAACTGATGTTGAAAGCTCTCCTGTAGATAGAACACGGTAGAAAATTGACCCTCTGTCGTCTTCTTGGAAGATAACGGAAAGTGAACAACATACGATGTACACTGCAACCTGCTTTGCGAGTCATGACTGAGATGAGGAGGGCGGTTAGTACGTTTATGTTTATGCTTTTTGATAACTACCGTATTTTATTGTGTTTAGTTGCATTTGTGCTAGTTTCAGTCTTACTCTAGTGGGTATATTTGTTCTCAGGGAATTATCATTAGTTGTCATGATAAGTTTTTTTCTCGAAAACCTTTTACTGTAGTTGAGGTTGCCACTTAATGTAAATTCCCTTTGGTTGATTTGTCTAAAAAGTCCAGTTTTAGATCATCTTATGTTTAGTCCTTTAAGTTGTACCCTTGGATCCCGTGGATTCAGCTAAGCTAATTACGCTATATATCAATTAAAGCATCTTCACGCGATGCGGTCTCACTGCCAGGCACAATACCTTATCCACCTCTCCATATCTAACCACCAAAATGTGTAAATATTTCAGGTTAATTAAAATTAGTGAGTAGTACGATTTACAGCCCCTAATTGGCAGGTATCGCGTTCCTCTTAAGAAGGAGTGTTGTTCTTCGAGAACGTTCTCTGTGGGGAGGGACTGTTGTACCTGTGTTTGAAAATGAGTAAAGGCTCACATTGCATGGTATACATTTGTAGTATATCAACTCCACAGAACAACGTATGAGGACAATGAACAACAGACGACGGAGTACAGATTATCTAGGAACTTACCAGCCAAACCAACCATCCAAGGCTAACGCATGAAGAGAGGAAGAAGACTGACCTTCAAACAGAGCTTTATTATGTCGCTCACTCCGAAGTGTAGAAAGTATTAAAACCGTTTTTTAGATGTTCCAAGCAAAATTAGAGTAGCGCTACTCTAATTTTGCTCGGGACATCTAAAAAACGGTTTTAATACTCTCTACACTGTTACTGGGCGACTCACAATACGAGATGCTCACTTTTCTTTCTTCTGAATTATTATAAGCTGCAGTGGACGCTCACGTCAAAGTAATCTACACATTCGGCTTTTGAGGTGGTTACTGTTCAGCACATGAGTGACGCCAGTTGTCGGTTCACGATATGTTGCTGAATTCTCCAATCTCCGAAAACATTTATCTGGTAAGGAGTCTAATGCATTATTATTTTAAGCAACTTTCAATATGGCACTGCTTCGTGATTCTCCGACCTTCACGACAGTTCTCGACCTTCCGTTACTATTTCTGACATCCTGTCCACACACTCGCCTTCTGATTGGGGCCTCACTGTATTGTCTGGACTTTTGTTTGGTCCATTTTCCGACCCAGCTTTCTCATTGGTCACAAACCCTATAAATACGAACGAGTTTGTGATCATGTTGTCTTCGGAGTGAGCGACATAATAAAGCTCTGTTTGAAGGTCAGTCTTCTTCCTCTCTTCATGCGTTAGCCTTGGATGGTTGGTTTGGCTGGTAAGTTCCTAGATAATCTGTACTCCGTCATCTGTTGTTCATTGTCCTCATACGTTGTTCTGTTATCTGCCGTGTCGTTATCCGCTGTTCTATTCTCCGTTATGGTCACCTTATGCGTTCATAGACCGTTGATCCGTTTGCAACACGATAGAACATAGTTCTTGACTTACCATCTTGTCATTTACTACCCAACAGGAAAGATGTTAGGGCGGGAGTTCCCCTTCCCTTGTTGTTAAGCGTTTTTCTGGCGGCAATAGCGCATGCGAATTGTTGTGAAGTTTCTGAGAGTCCCCACTTATCCACACATAGATTCGCAGCCTTGGGCGATATCGACTGATACTATTACGGTTTAACGTTTATCCTGACAGTAGTACACAAATTGGCACAATGGTAGACGAATTATTTTACGAAAAAAACAGACAAACGTTCACAGAATTTATATGGAAGACTACGGTATTGAGTGTTTGGAGGCGTTTCTAGTTAAAGTTGCCGATGCGTGTGCTACTAACTTGGAACTAGACTCTCACCAACTCTGCTGTACTATGCGGTTAAGGCTTATACTTTACCACGTCAGTCCGACTGTCTTGATACCGCCGCACCGAACAGTGTACGGTGTTGGTGTCTTGATGAATTGTTGCACCGTCCAGGCCACACGAGAAAATTGCTCGGTGGCCACACCGGTGTCGTAGTAGATCAGCACACACTTCGCGCGAGGTGCAGTACATCCTCATTAAACTATACGTAGAAGGTGAGTTATAGTCATTGATAATAATAGCACCGTAATATACGGTATCGTTTGTATGAATTTTTTTGACTTGTCTACTGATATTTACTTTGTTCACTCACATATCTGTCTTCCCACTGTTGCTGTTTCGGATCGGTCGATTACATCCGACTGTACATGCACAAGTCGCTATGGGTTTTGTAGTTATAGTCTGTTATTCAGTTACTACAGTTGGGCGTTTCGATGGAACTGTCTGTCATCAAACAGTTGAGTCTTCAAAGTGCTGTAGTCTAGTTTGAGAAGAGTAGAACATATCTAGTTGTGGTACATCATTTGGAAATGTGTTAAATCAGACGATCAGTTCACCTGTTTTCTGGCCGCTTGTTGATTAGACTTTCTTCCCTGTCGGAGAATCAGATGATCATGCGAGTTTCGTTCTGTTGGATTAAAGAATCTGCCAATGCCGGCAAATTTCCCAGTAGCCTCGAACGGACCATTTTCAGTACGCTTGGGCTTGATTCACCTGCGCGTCACCGAAAGTTTATCCTACATAGAGATGCAGTGTGTTATAACTGTGGTGATCAACTGTAAGGTCACCTGATTGATAGGTGGCTTTTGTTAGTATTAACAATCCGGGCTAGCGGTTAAACTTACTCATTAAACAATGTTTACCGTTTACAAGTGCTGAAAGGTTTATAAATAGGGAGAGCGTAACGGCCTCGCTCACGGAGCGACGTGGCGTCTTGCACCAGGGGCCATTTTGAGAGGCACGGCACCTGGCCAGATCATTCACAAAAGAATGTCGAAATGCTACTGAACCACCTGGCCATCGCATAGTCTTTCTACCAGTGCTTATTGTACAGTTAATTGCGTTTCTATACACCAACTACTTCTAAGTTGATGTTTGCCATGTATGTGGCAAGAGTAGACATTAAGAAAATTCTCAAAAACGTCCAACGTAATCACCTTGAATTTAGAACTCAGTCGCTACTATCGGAAACGTTCGGGTTACTGGTACTTTGCATTTCAGGCAGGAGCGCAACTGGATTTCATCAGTGACCCAGGAGAGTGAATCCACCATTTAGATGATTGCCCTGAACTCGACAACCCCACAAGTGAGTGGAAGTTAAACAAATTTTGAGTTGCCTGACTTAACTTGTCGTCGGCTGCAACTGGTTGGTGAAGCCAAGCTTCACGTGCAATGGCATTAGGGAATAATAACGGTCTTTCACTTTTTAGTACCCAAGGCGCACCCGGACGGAGTTGAAAGCTTTCAGTAAGTTCGATGTCTTCTTGGCGCTGAACACTTTTGATGTGGAAAAACCGGAGGTGCTGCATTCCAGACTTCGTTAGCTGGTCATTTGGCACTGGTGCAATACAGGTGGCCTTAATTAAGGGTGACCTGATCTTTCTAGAGCTTCAGGTTTTTCCCGAAAGTCTTTAAAATGAAGATTATGGCTTTTTCGGACATACAAAAAGAAACACAACTACTTGTGTGAAATTGTCCACATTAGCCGCTGTACTTTAAACGAAAGTTGGTAATTGCACTTTCCTCATCAACGCCGTTGCAGAGGTTAATGTTATGCCACGGGTAAAACTGAACACGATCTAAAACCTGTGGTGGACAACATGTATGTAGCCAACAACCTCAAAATTGCGACCTATGGTCAACACTTCCTGACATTCGACCTCGGATTACGCCGTCATTTCCGTCGTTTTTTCACAATTGATGATGTTCAACATCCAATTACCAGCGTCGATTTTCTCATAAAGTAAGGTGCAGTTGATCTCGACTGCTGGAAACTTGCAGACAGTACAGCCACCTTGTACGTTGAAGGTGAGAACGCCGTCAACGACTGAATTGAAATTGGGACAGCTTTACCGAGAGTCAATCAATTTATCGTACTTTTGAGGCAATTTCCGGAAATTTTCTAATCTACATTGAGTGTCCTAGCACCAAAACACGACGTCGCCCAATACATTACCATCAAGAGAGGGCCAAAATTCACGCCAATCGCTGCCCGGAAATCTGAGCGTCCGACTCCTTCCGAACAGACCGAGGTCATCTTTGCACGTGGTCATTAGAAGACTGCTGGAGATTATGTAGCGTATACCGAGTGGTGAATAACGCATCCGTGCCGGTGTTGTGACCGAAAAAGCCACTAGGACTGCGAAGTTGTTTATTGCATGAGAAACCGTACTAGCTACGCTAAACGTAGGAACACGAACGCGTACACTCATTAGCACAGCTGACGTGTAATCGTACACATTGGGTAGCAGTACGTTGTCATTTGCTCTGGTGACACCTCTCTCATAGTGCATACACACTATTCCAATAGTCAGTACTGATCCATCGTCATTCTGGCGATGAGGCTTGTCTTTTAGTTCCTGAATATCGTTTACGAGTGGTATACTACTCACAAACAAGATTGCTCGTCATACAACACCTCCTCCTTCCGAGGTTCCTTGGCTCCTTTGCATCTGCTAACGAATCCTCTCCGACCGACCCAGTGTTGTCTCCCGGATTATTAATCTTCTCTTGGTTCGCGCGCCGGCATTTCGTGCCACTTTGCTGATTCACTGCCATGCACTCGTTTCGTCTCTCTTAATCGTGTATACTGCGACCCGTTTGAAATTAACCAAACACGGACCTTTCCAATCAGGCAGAAGTTTTCTTGATCCTGGACCACTGGCACCTGTGTTCCGATGATCTCGATATTTCACCTTTCCCCCCAGGTTGAACGTTTTAGTTTTGCCAGACCGTTGCGTTGTGGGTTGTTCCTTTGTGTGTGCCTGCGATGCTTCCAGATTTCCTTTGACTTTTCCTCTTTCGGCAACCAATTCTTTCGTGGAATCACTGCACTCTGGTCATATTCCAATGTCCTGATCCACCCGAATCCGAGAAGTTTTACTGTACATCAATTGAGACGGAGATTCCTTCGTGCTCGCCTGAACAGACGCACAGTGGACCAATAACATCATTGGTACCGCAGACTCCTAGTCCACTCACTTAGCTAATAACCATATCCTGATCATTCGGTTATTACATTTAATGAGCCCATTCGTCTGCAAGTGATATAGTGTGGTTCGGATGCGCCTGATCCCCAGATGTTGCATGCGTGTTCGAAACTTCTCGCTCTTAAAGCATAACACTTGATCCGTCAAGGTTGCCCTCTGTACACCGTGGTTCGTTACGATGTGCTTCATCACCATATCTCATACCGTAGATGCTTTTTGATCTGGAACGCCATTAGCTTCGATCCAACGGGTAAAGTTTTCTATCATGACCAAAGCGTACTGGTTGCTTCGGGCGATCAGTGGAAATGGGCTTATAAGTTCCGCCGACCAGAGTTCACCGATTTCGGAGACTGGCATTGACTGTAAGGGCTACTAGGCTCCCCCATTGTCGCTTTTCAGTAACCGACACTTTTGGCATGCAACTATTCAGTCCGTCGCATCCTTTAACCTTTGGTTAATATGCTCTTTGTTGCAGCAATTTGGCTGTCCTAGTGCATCCAGTGTTTGCCTTTTCATGTCAGTTTGCTACCAGTACCTCCTTAAATTGTCACGGGATGACCACCACATGAAAATGGCCAACGTCACGCTGCCACGTTAATTCACTCGCACTGTTTGAGCCAACTGTTTAGCAGTGGGAAGCGATCATTTTTAGCCCCTAATCTCTAGTACTTGTTGTGATTCTCACACTCTCTGTCAGGGCATCAAACACCTTTCGGAGGACCTTGTCCTGACGTTGTAGACGCACTAATGTTTGTGGGTCCTGCTCCATTGCTAAACCGTAGACTCCAAAAGTCACTGGGAGGTTTGATGTCTACCTGTGGTGGTGAAAGAAGACCAGCTACGTAACTGCTAGAACCAAGTACATGATTGATCGTGAAATCACATTTACGCAAACACAGGTCTCTAGCAGTCCTGATCCATTCTAGAGGTTTATGATTTGTCTCTACGTGTAACTGTCGACCCAACAAGTACGGCCTTCACTTGTCCAGTGCCGAGACAATTGTCAAACATTCCTTCTCAACGGTCGGATATTTTTGCTACACTGGGGTCAGAACTGTGGTGGCATATTCGATTACTCTACTCCTTTGCTTGAATACTGTCCCAGTGCCACGGTCACAGGCATCTGCTGCTACGATGAACGTTTCTTTTGTATTCGGAAGTTTCAGCGTGCGCTTGGAGTTTGATGCCTCGGCCTCTCTAATTGTCAGTATTTTCTCGGACATGATCCTGATTTTACCTTGGCCCACCTTGTATCCCAGTAGCACCACTGATTATCGTCCAAGTTGTGACTTTTCGGCATTTTTCCGGAGTCTTAAGTCCTAATTCGATTTAAGGTAACATCTAGGTAGGCAGCATGTTCAGTTTCCTTGAGGTTGACGAAAGGTTTGATCCGGTTCCATCTCTGAACGTACTATTACTCAGAGAAGTGGCAATCTAGCAAGGGACCTGTCCTTGAATACCATAAGCCTTTAGCTTGTGTCTGAGGAGCCATGTGCCATACAGTCAAAAACCCTGGCAAAATCAAAGAAGACAGCATCCGAGACTGTGTCCTAATCTTTTGTTCCCGTAAAACTGTCCATGAAGACTAGTATATTCATCCTGTATGGCAGGCTTGGAAGAAAGCCATGCTGGATAGAAGAGAAAACATTGTTTGATAAGAAGTGTTTGTGAATGTTGCGCTTTAATAAACGCTGTATTATGTCACATGGAATTCTAGTAAGAGTGACTGGCTAATAGCCAGTCAGAGAGTACCGGTCACCCGCTTTGAATATGAGCGTGACCGCGGCTTACTTCCATACATTAGGGAGAATGCCAATCCGGAAGGTCTGTTTAAACAACTTATAAAGTAGTTCTACCAAATTAGCATTTGCTTCTTTGAGAATCCTGGTGGTGGCTCTCGTCAAAACTCATCTCGCTCTGAGAATTAACTTTGTTTAAACGGTCTTCACTATTCACGACAGAAAACGCAGCTGTCACAAGCTGTGCTGCGGTAGATTAGATTGCCAGTTTGACGATGCAACCAATACCCCATGAATCATTCAGCAACAATTAGATGACCAACAGAAGCCTCCCAGTCATACAGTCGCAGAGAACGAACTCAAGATATTCATTCTCAGTCGATGTGTATGTTTAATTAGAAAGTTCTGTTCACGTGAGCTCCCAGTAGGACTTTGTGTACGAGTTCAGTGTATACACGGATTTCCTTCTTGCATCCATTTTGAAAAGTGTGAAGTATGCTCGGCTCCCCAAACTTTTCAGTATCTTTCTGTCTCACGATTAAATGACAACTGTCGTCACGATGACAGAAGGGGTGTGCGAGAACAGAAAGTGCACAGTTTGGGTGGTACAAATAAATTGTCAGGTTCTTGAATTGCGTTTTGAAGCGAAAAGATGTTCTGGTTCGCAGTATCATATTCAGAAATAAATGAACCGAAATGGCTTCTTACACCGTTATTATTAGAAGAGTTAAAATCGACAGCTTGGTCTTGGGTGCACAGCCCCTGGATTAGAGTCGGTTATGGTATTTGACGTTTGGAAGCCAGTTGGACGTAATGTGCATGTTCTCACAGAGGAACACGGTTCACAAACCAGGCGCCGTTCACCTAGTTGGCGGACATGCAAAACAGTTAAGGCACATAAGAGAAAAGAGAGCCTGGCTAGCTTTCAAAAACAAAAACGGCCATTAAAGAATTTAACTATTCCTTCCTAAAAGAAACCGCACTATCTAACTTCAGACTGATAAACGAGTCGGCTACGAACAATCCTGGGGTATTCATATATCTGAGCCAGACCAGCGATACTTAAAGAACTAGACACTTTCAAGCTCTCCGATGGCAACCTGCTTACGAATGCTGATGGGAAGGTGGAACATCTGGCGTCGCACTTCGGAGATGTCTGCCGAAGGAACAGTCAGCAAAACTTTACCCTAAATCTGCCTACAAAAAACGGTCGATGAAGTGACTCACGAGGACATCACATCTCACAAGGTACAGAAAATACTACGGTAGTTGGATGCTCATAAAGCCGCGGGGTTTTATGGTATTCATTGGGCTACCGTGCGTCCGCCAACCGGTGTATTATTATCTATTCTAGTAACCAGTTTATCGAAGAAGGTAGAGTGGTTCGGGTTTGGCGGGAGGCAAATGTCATAGCTCTATAAAAGAAAGTGGAGACGAAGAGTCAACTGGAAACTACCAAACAACGAGTTTATCCGCATTTTACTGGAAGTGTGCGGAACTATCATTAGAGATAAAATCACTGACCATTTAACGAAAAACAAGTTATTGATTGAGAATCAAAATGGATTCTTAAGGAAAATGTCTTGTATGTTATGCTGCCTGCAGGCTAACCCAAGTTGCTGAGGTTAGAGATCTCAAGGTTTAGACTCGGAGCGACTTTAAACCTACGGCACAGAACGCTTTAGCGGCGGGGAAAGCAAGAGGCTCGCTCTTGCACCTTATAATAACCATCTCGTCCAGAAAGCCGAAATTACTTACTCCACTGTATGAAACGTCTGTTAGTTCTCATTTGGACAATTGTACTCAGGCCCAAAATCCACGCGTCCAGAAGCCTACGGAGGTTAACGACTAGATTGGTACCACGCACGTAGCCCTTGGACTATACTAGTAGGCTGAGAACACTCAACCTATTCTCCTTTGGACAAAGAGAGCTCCGTGGAGATTTGATGTGATGTTCCGAGAGCTTGTCAGGTCTTACTAGTGTGCCAGCTAGCACCTCTTTTCGGCCGATGAGGATGCCTCACCTGAGAGGACATCGTATGATGCTCCACAAGCGGAGGGCAAAAGAGGGATCCGCGCCTCATTTCCCCCCATAGAGTAGTGAACACGTGGGACAAGCCCCCTGCACACGCTTCCAAAGCCCCAGCCGCCGAAGTCTCCAAGTATAAGTTAGATCAAGTCTTGAATCGTGCGTTTTGTTATCTAACTTAAATTATTATGTGTAGGTAAATAAGTTGTATGTGGCTCTCGGTAGAAGTAGACAGCCGCATGTTTGTAAATACGTGTGTACATCTTTTTGTATAGTATGAAATACTGTTGCTAATATTTCGTAATAGATGTGATGAACTATTCGGACATACACAACACTATTGACCATGTTTCGAAAAAAAGCGGTGTAAACTCAGCTATAGCTCACGAAAACACAGGAGGTAGACTGACGTGATTTATTGCCCGTGGTCATAAACAGCTAGAACCTCCAATTATGTGTCCACATCTTCACTGTGGAGTATCGGACCTCATCCTCTTCTGCTCAATAGCAACGCAATTTTAGTTTTACTTCAATATTGTCATCATCTATAAAAATATTCACCTCTCTCTCCTCTCATATTTTGCTAGCTCATGATGGCCACAATACATGATCTGTAAGCAGATGTAGAGCGTATGATGATACAATACCTACTAAAAGTCACCACCCATGGTGTCTAACTATATTTTTCATACAGCCTTCTAACAAAAACGAAGTCCGTAATGAACAGGTCATAAGAAAATATCTTTGATGGAAATAGAGAGGTAATTTCGTCAAAACCATTTGAAAACATCAAATGTGTGAAGTAAAGTAAAATAAGACGAGAACATACCTCCATTCTGAGAGCTGAACAATTTGTCTAGCCAGAGGGTGTAACAACATATGAGGGCTATAGGATTTTACTCCTTTCCGCATATCGCCCATCGGATTATCTCAGTATTACTGAGACCCCGAATCGTCATTGATTAATCGGAAGTTTTAAATGGGTTGAGACATCTCCAAATAAGTTCCCGGTTTTTAATTTACCCACTTTATTCTACAGGTTGAGTTTTGGCTATTTCTAGAAAAACGGACTCCTTAGATGGCTAAGTAATTGTGCGATAAATCGAAAGTTGATCCAAATGATGATAAGTAGGCAGGCTCTCATGCAGATATGTTGTCTGCAATCCCTGTTTTCGGTGTGCTTGCAGTGCAGTATTGCTTCTCTTGGCATTAAAAGACCGGGATCTTGTAGATGTGTCGCATCTGTATATGAGTGTGACATTCTCAACTGGTGGATTATATACATAACGTTGGTTGTGTGTGGAGGTGAATGTGTACACTTGCGTGACCATCTGATTACGGTTGTCTTGGCTTCATTTGGTTAACGGGCTTGCGTGCAAATTGCCTGTTGTTTTCTAACTAGTTACGAGTTGTTTTTCTCTTTTTACCCACATACAAACCTTACCTCTTGTGCTGGTAGGTTACTGGTATTAGACAGACAAAGCCTGAGGCTGGATCCTCACAATCGAGGCGCAGGAAGTTGTTGCCTAATAGCGCAAGGAAATGTACCATCAAGCCGTCAGCCGACATGCCCGGTGAGCTGAACCGAACTAAGCCTGACTTAAACGTCGAAATGATTGCTGGTTATTATAAGTAAAATAAAAGATCAAGGACGAACAAAGAGTGGTCAGTACATCTAGGCGGCGGTTTAAGGACCATGTAGTGACCTGAAGATAACCCCGATTTGCATACTGTAAGATGTGCGAAATTCTTCTCGAAATCCTAGCTCACATAACACATCGTCATTAGGAACTTTGCTTGCCGTGCTTTTGTTGCATACAATCGCATTTATCTGTTCGTATGCTTGTTGGCCTATGCTTGTTGCCTATGGCCCCGCCCACACTTCTGACTTGCCCACGTGCTCAAGGATCAGATCCTAATCCACTTAAGCCCTTTCCGCATTTCGCTGTCATTTAGTGCTGGTCGAGACCTATTTTCAATATCATGTTATAGCAAAAACGCGTCCAGTAAAACGCAATCTTTATTGTTCAACTCGCTGGTTGTCGTGCTACGCACATTCGCATTTATGAGTTGGAATTCCGGTCCACAACACATCCAGTTTCAATCACCATTTTCATAGCAGCCATGAGCCTCATCAAAAGTTACTGTGGCTTTGGCCATCGCTCACCTCGACAATGACGTGGAATTTCCTGGAGGAAAAGGTTACTAGCATGTTAAAAATAATAACTAAAGGTTAGACGGAAGAATTAGAAATGGTATGGATGCAGGTACGCCATTGATTGCGACACACTACCATTCCGGATAGCGTCTCGAACCAAAGGTTTGAGGGATCAAGGGGACCCCATCCAGGCAGGCGACACCTACCTACTTTGATTAGAGGATAAGATAGGGTCTTCATATTTTGTGACCACGTTATTACTTGACCACCCAACTGTTGGTGGTCTCAGTATATAATGTCCGGTATGGTAAACGACCAGATGACATACGGAGTACGTGACCCAATCATCGCAGACTGTGCACCATAAATAGTTGACCATTTGATTGCACATCTCGAGCGTTCCGGAATACGTGCCTGCGAACGACTACATTGCTTATGCGATCAGTCCACTTAATGTGAGCCACTTGGCGGAGACGACGACAGTAAACACAGCAAGAAAGTAGAAGTAGAAATACCCCAGTCCTGAGGCAGCACTTCACAAGTTGGAGGTGCAAAGCGCATTCTATACAAACCAGCCCGGTCAATCACCTTGTCCAGCGTGTCTTCTGCAGGGGGGCCAAGTAAGGCAACGTCATCCGCATACTCTATGGCGGCCAACTTAGCTCTAGAAGGAGGCTCAAACCAAGCTCAGTGGACTTCTCCTATGCACATTTCAGAATGTCGTCCGTGATAAAATTGAAGAAGGTGATGATCAGACACTCTTATCGAACACCACTAGAAGTGGTGAACACCCTAGGTAGTTGTCCACAAACTCTCACCCTGCTTGCAGAGTGAGCATACAGTGATCTCGATAGATTCACGTATTTCTCTGGCACTCCCTTATGAAGAAAGCAGTTTCAGATAACTTTACGAGCAACTGAATCGAAAGCAGCTTTCAAGTCCAAAATCGTCAAGACCGTCGGCTGTCTGTAAAAGTGCTGATGTTCCATAATCCGTCGCAAGATAAAAATATGATCAACGCAACCTCTACCGGATCGGAATCCTGCCTGTCTTTCACACATCTGAATTTCTCTGGGCTTTATGTGCCGATGTGAAATGAGGCCAGTGAGTAACCTGGACGCAACAGACACCAAACTGATGCCTCTATGGCTGTCACAAAGAATTCAGATTCCTTTTTTAGAAGTGGGAAATAGTGTTGATAAGCACCATCCACAAGGGACGTTTTCCGTCGTCCAAACCGTCTGGAGGAGTTTTGTCAGTTTTGATAACAGCCTCTCCCAACCCTCGATTTCCGCTCACACGTTGATTGCACTTCTGCCGGGTTTATGTATGTGGTCGACACCTTCTGTCGGGGAGTTTTCCGCCTGCCATTCCTTGACTTCGTTGGGCGATGGCTCGTCCGGTTGCCTATGTTGTTTCCGACTCACTAACTGTATGCTTTTGGGCGTGCCTGCCACTCACGTTGAATGGGAGACACGCACCTCCGATTTGATAAACTATCACAGTATAGTATACATTGGATTTTTCTGAGTTATTCACATTTTTACCTCATGTCTGCTAATTTTTGCGAGTATATGCGTTTATCAGATGTATTCGGAAAACGCTGGTTTGGGTAAGGTCCCCACTAAAATCAATATCTGTATCAGATGAACCTTGTTTGTGGCTGCAGCCTGCCAGAACACACGTGTCCTAAAAATGTGTGTCGTTATTTTTCTTTGGACTAACATCAGTATGAAAGTCGATAATGTTCCTGCACAGTTCAGATGAGATGCTGATGCCCACTTTATTTAAGGTAAATTGCCGTCGTTCATGAGGGAAACATGAGAAAAACTGTGCAACCTTGCGGGTCCTTTCAAACTCTCGGGGAAGACATCAATTATGAAAATAATCAGCGGAAAATTTGGTGTAAAATAAAGTCAAATTGGGGTCGGTGCGATGCTGAATTGTAATAGACCACACTTTACTACCTGCGTACGACTACTGTTTAGTGTCATGGATCTGGCCAATCAAGTATCTAAAATCTCATTATGAAAGGCCCTATGATGCAGGATGGAGGCAACCAACTGATATGCGCCTTGGTGCTGGTTGGTTGAATTTATTGGTTCGTATGGCGTACTTCTGACCGGTGGCGACTAACCTATTCATTTGTGAGCCGGTTAATCTGTCGACGTTGACTGCTTCCGATGGATACGGCTACTGGTTGTAGGTGATACTGAGACTCGTTATCAAAGTGAGCTGCTGGTTGTGCGTTTATCCTTTTTGGGACGTGATTGCCCATGCAGTAGTGTGCTTCCTGTGCACATAGTTATGTGAAAACAAAACAGGAGGGGTTTAAACTCACGTATAAATAATTGTGTATAATTTGTCATCACAAATGTTCCGTGAATTGCCTGCTGATATCTGATTGTTCAAATCTAGTGCCTATTGGATGTGTTCGGCAAAGTAAAGTGATCTCTGAAGAATGTAGCATAGTGTTCTTATGTTTGGAATCTTTTATGATGGCGTGTTCAAATATTGTCCATTTCTTCTGTTTCACCATCTGTTACGACCAGGTGAGAATGTGTCGCAGTCGACGAACATGTAAGGATTCGAAATGACTACCATCGAAGGGGACTGCCAATCTTTAGGAACGACGATTTATACAACAGCAGAAGCCAGTGGGCAGTTTGAAAGTGGCATTCTTAAAACACTATCGAAGTGAAGTGAGCTTTTTCCGTTTGTCATTTTCTCTTCAGATGGCGTTGTTTACAATGACACAGGTACTAGCAGTTCACCGAAAGGGGAAAGGAAGGTTGTCCAACCTACTAGAATGTCTGAAGGAATGGACATCAGAACAGGAGGCTTCTAAGGGGAGCAGTTACAACGTGGTTGCAAATACTCAATCCTTTGGCAAGGCCTGTGCCTACTGACGTTCGATATTTGTTGCGTACACCCCGTGATTACACTTCGAAATTAATATCCGGTAGGAAGTGTGCCACGTTACATTTGACATACTAAGCATCACTAATAAATGCTAACGATGTAGCCTTGTAGCCATCGAAGCTGCACTTTATAGAATATTTAGGCCCGTGACAACCGTCACTTTCATGTTTGGCATTTTTGCCGGCTGCAGCAAACCTGCGACTATGAATGAATATCCGATGTGGTCACTGAACTGTTTGGTCTGATATCACACGGTTTCCCTACCTATAACCTGGGGGCTAAAAAGTAGTTCGGCACCGGCTGCTTCTGACGCTTCCGGTGTTGGCTATAGCTACATGGTCGTAGTCTGTAAGCGTAGTAAGCTTCACGAAGCGCACGCGACCGCTTACCTTACTAACGCACGTGGTGGGGTGGCGGTGGTTTCCCAGTATGATCACGGTGGGGTGGGAGTGGGTTATTGAACTGTATCGCATTTTTACGGTTTTTCGTTCACATATTCGTCTGTGAGCAATGAAACACTCTCACATGTGGTTTTTCTTCTTCCCTGCTACGCGTTTGATCTTTCCAAATGCATTCCAGATTCTTCCGAATCATGTTTTTCTGTCCATATGTGTGCTAATCACAACATAATTATGAAGGTCACTGATAGCGATACATCCGTCTCCCTCCTGGGTAAGGTTTGGTTCAGTTTTTCTTAAGCTCGATTATAACAAATTCGTTGTAGAACATGTTGAACCGTGCACTCCTACCGAGGCGGACATTCGTAACCATCCGATCAGCTTTGTTTGCACTGGGTGTCAGTGGATTTTGTCAAGATCAGCAACTTCTGTGGTTCAACCAGTAGCATCGTACGCCGAATTTGCTCTGATGGATGCCATATGAGACTCTCCTATTGATCGTGGGTTTACTTTCCGCTCACTCATTTCACATCAGACCAGATTGTAAATGACGTCGTTGTCTGCCACTCAGGAACGTTGGATACTGATGAGGAGAACAGTTCTGATATTGCCGAGAGTTTGTGCAGCTGGTTTCTTCAAACCAACACCTCTATGGACGCGTTCAAGTTGCTGTTGAATGTGCTGCTCCCCGATCTTCCAAGCTTATTGAAGGATCCACGGACGTTGTTGAAGTCACCATGATCAGCCGTACTGTGTGCTGTTGAGCCTAGGAAGTATCTTCACTTTGGAGTGAGAAAAGACTTAAACGGCGTATCTCACCTGTTGACGGGTCCTTCAAAGTTGGTTGTTCAAGTCAACATGGACGGATTAAATATGTCTAAGTCTTCGAACTATAGCCTGTGGCCTATTTTTTGCTGAGTTATTGATCCAACCTTGACTTTCCCATCCATTGTTGACATTTTCTGTGGACCTGGTAAGCCCTCGCACATAGGGGAGTTTTTGTTAGATGTTATTTCAGAACTGAAAGAGTTGTTAACTAAAGACTTCAGGCTGAACAACTGGGATTTCCCTGTAAATCTCTCTATTGTCTTCATTGTTTGTTATAAACCTGCCAGGTCTTTTATAAAACAATCCATCAGTCACGATGAACTTTACGGCTGTGATAAATTGCTTTCACTTTTTAGTGTTTTCAGTCCAGTTACATTAGGTTTCCACGATAAACGAGCAAAGGTGGGGCGTATTTTCGTGCGGTGGGGATAAGAGTGGGGTAGTGTTGGGGTCATGGTGGGTTGAACGACTATTTGGTGGGTTCGGGGTGGGGCAGCGGTGGTGCTGTCAGTGGGTTGGGAGGGTGCGTACTCCACTGTTACCCCACTTATAAAACGGTGGAGTGACGGAGTGATCTGGGTGCAGACCCCACCGTGAGCACCATCCCCAACCCTCCGCCACCCCACTGGATGGTGGGGTGCCCCACCGTCACCCCGCCAATTTGGTGGGGTGACGGGCGGATGTGGTGGTAGGGTACATTGTTAAAGATTTAAAATGACGTACCTCGAAAACAACGGTCTAACAAATCCTTTATAAAGGCCAACTACAACGCTGTATACCGCTACATTAATATATAATTAAGTCTTGTAACGGTGCAATTTTTCAAAACCAACAGGAACTTTTACAATCATCCTGCATACATTCGGCGTTATCGAACGGTCTCTTGAAACTTATTTTAGAGGATACAAGCAGTAATCTATTTTACTAGTCTCAATCATTATGATTGTAAACTTATGATGCTTTTTGCAACCCAATGCGCTCACAGACTATATAGTCGTATACGACCATGTAACTATAGCCAATGGAGTGTGGCCGTTTAAGGTGAGAGAACTGTTCTATCGATACGCCATAAACACCTGCAACCTGTTTAATGCATTCACCAAAATATATTGTGAACGCTTACTTCTTGTTGTTCCCCATCCTCCATTATTTTTTATGTGCGCGGTATCTAAATCCCACAACGGTAAAACTGCCGTTTTTTCAAGGTCATTCGGTGATTCAATGGGTTGTAAACGGAAGTAGGGAACTGGGGCTTTTGAAGTTTCCCTATCTCGATGCTTAGAATCTCGAGGTCCTAAGCAACAGGCTGAAATGGGGGAAAAGGAGGTGCAGTATCTAAACTAATGCAATAAATGTTGGTCAAGGCGAGCATTGAAAATTGCTACAGAGCTGGAAGAAACAACATGGTCCGGTAGAGCCTTGCAAACTCGCAATGAGAAAAAGCTATGTCTGCAACCAAGTTTGCTATGTTAGATCCCTAGTTTTAGGGGGCGCCCCATAAGTGTCAAGCTACTCCCCTTGTTGAGCATCAGGCGGCAAGGGTGTTACGGGGACAGCATTATCAAAAAGGTTAATACCAAAGCATCTCGAAGCCGTCGGTATTCTAAGGAGTACATGTTCAAAGATTTTAACCTCTTCTCATACGGTTTAGTTTTCAGGCCCCGGACTGCCTTAGTGGCTTGTCGTCGCACCGTCTCCAGGAGTAACGTCATTTTGGAGATGCGGTGGCCAGATTACAGTTCCATTCTCCAGATGCGGTCGAATGAAACTGTTATAAAGAAGCTGAAAACAATTAAGGTTGAGCTGGCCAAAGAGACGTTTCAATAACGCCAGGATGTTGTGAGCCTCTTTTGCATTTGTTTCAGCGTTCGCAGAGCTCGAGAGAGTGTGCGAAACAGCGCGTCCTAGGTCCTTCCCAATGAGAACCGTCTGAAGCGGATTACCGTCGAGGAAATGAGTGGTTTTTATAGAACCGCGAATGTGCATAACTTTACAGTTTCTAGCATTAAATTCGAGTCGGTTCACTCGAGACCAATTGAAAAGTGTGTCAAGTTCTTGCTGTAGGATGATAGAGTCATCGGTCGTGTTGAGGGCTCGCCAAATTTTGACGTCGACCACAAACAGTAGTAACG
>LUCH01001897.1:53930-65871 GCA_013368495.1 Paragonimus heterotremus
GCGCAATGAGAAAAAGCTATGTCTACATTCTAGTCTGCTATGTTGGATCTCTAGTTTTAGGGGGTGACGCCTCAGTGTCAAAATACTCCTCTTGTTGAGCATCTGGCGGCAAGGATGTTCCGGGGACTGCATTATCAAAAAGGTTAATACCAAGTCACCTCGAAGCCGTCGGTACTCTAAGGAGTACATGTTCAAAGATTTTAACCTCTTCTCAAACGGTTCAGTTCTCAGACCCCGGACGGGTTTCACGGGTTTTTTGAAAATCCAGATAGGTCTGCCACTTGTTACTGACCCGCTTCTGGGTGGTGTGGTACGAGGATTTTGGCCAGGGACAATATTGAGTTTAGGTGGATCGTCGCGGCATAAGCACAGAGATGTTAACATAATAGATACAAAGCGGAAATTGTATGGTGTATGTATCCAGTTGTCTACATCAGGCAAACGTAAACGCACATATGCACTCATCCACAGGACATACATACAGACACTCATCAGGCAAAGTGCACAAACTGACACATTACAACATTTCAGCCATACTTATTTATGTAGTTCCTTCTATGCTGGTTGCTCTCCCTATCGGAAATCATTTGGAGGAGCAGGCGGACTAAACATATCTGAGGTTGCTCTGAGATATGTCCGGAGGCCCTTCAGTTGCTTTATAGCCCTGTGTTGAACGTGTTCAAGCAACAAAACATACTTGCGGTGATATGGGGAACAGGCCGGAATATTTACCTCTAATAAAGGGCCAATTTGGGTGGAATAATTGGGAGTGAAGTTTTCTGGGGCTCGATAGCTTAGGCTACGGTTGATGGATTTGGATACATTAGTTGCTTTGCGTGCCATCATCTTGCAGTTAACGGAGATACTTAGATCCTGAATGACAATCGACCTTAAACCCTTCTTCCGTTCGGGTACACAAAGTCTAACATTATCATGGTGATGAGGTCGCATTTTTATGACGAAGCCTCAAGATTTTACACTTCGTCTCATTCGACGGTGTTTTATTAAGCCTACACCGGTTACACAATATGTCAAGATCTGATTGTGGACTGGATTCATCTGGGGGGGTCATGAATGACCCTCCGAAGCTTCGTGTCATCTGCGTATAACAGAACGCTCGAAGACAAAATTGACGGTATTTCACTAACATATAGGGTGAACAGTAACGGTCCTAAAATTGACCCCCTGCGGCAACCCACACCGGGCATTTGGAACTGTTGAATAAGTGCCATTAACTCGGACAGAGAAGGTCCGTCCACTCAGATATGACTACAACCACCGCAGCAGCTTCCCTCCGATTCCGTACCATTGTAGTTTTGACAGCAATATGCCGGGGTCAAAGGCTTTTGAGAAATCTAGCAGGATACTGTCCACTCGGTCCCCAGAATCAACTGCTTTAGTCCATTGTTCCTGAGCAATTAGTAGATTGGTGACGCACGAGTGGCACTGTCTGAAATCGTGCCACTGAGGCATTATCAATATGTGTATGCGCAGAATTTGTTGGGTGGCGTCATCAATAACGCCTTCTATTGCCTTTGAACAGATGCTTAGAGGGGAGATGGGACTGTAGGTGGAAGGCAAGTTACGTGCACCGCCCTTGTGGATCAGCATTACTTCGCGTTACTCCCAGTCGGTAGGTTGTTCACCTTCCTCGAAAGACCTCCAAAAAACACGCCACTTACAGCGGCAGCTGAGCTATCTGCACAATTTTTTACCAGTCTTTGCTGTATGTTATCGAAACCCGGATACTCATTGGGGTTTAATTTTTTAAGCTTCGCAAGAACAGTGATAGGACTAAAGTCGATGTCGTTGAGGATAGACAGAACGCTAGACCTCGGGGTACCGCAATTGACCGATAACGTGACTTCGGTGGTATTTTTCAAGAGCACTTTTTCCAGCGTACATACAATGATTTCCGCTGCCTCCCGGTTGTTGTTATTTAGGCCCGAATCTGTAATCAGACTGAGAATACCCGGTTTTACAGATTTTTTGAACAATCGTTTATTAAACCACATAGGGTTTTGTCCTAATTAGGCTACCGCAAAGGATTGCAATTTAAGTTAGTCTCTACGGACAGCTTTGTTACACTTGTTTTTCATAAACTTATATTGATTGTAAGCTTCTGAGGTCTTGTTTAACTTGAATTGCATCCAGGTATAACGCTTTCACAAATACGTATTTTCCTGTATCTACGAATACCATGGAACGGCCTACTACTTTTGATGATTCTTAATAGAACAAATAAGTCAGTCGCCTTATCAATAGTGGCCTTAATGTAGCGCCAAAATAGTTCCACGGAGGATGGTGGTGGTAAAATCTGGAGGGCCGTTATGAAGTAGTTGTTCATACTTACGTAATCTTTCTTAAAGTAGTTGCGTAGTGTTGGAGGATCATCTACCACCCTAGAAAAGGCATAAATAAATTGGGACAAAATTAGAGCGTGATCACCGCAACCAACGGGCATTTTGGTGTTGAGGTTTTCAACTAAACTAGGCTCGTCAGTTAAGATTAGGTTTAAACTGGACTGTGGAATACCCTGGCGCCACCTGGTGGGACCTATTACATTTTCAAATTAACCTAATTCAATAGTGGTTTGTAGAAAGGACGCGGCAGAAGAGTCTCGACCAGAATGCGTTTTCAAGGCCTTGAAATCAATATCCGGGTGATTAAAATCACCTAGTATCAAAATACTGACTGAAGTCAATTCGATGGCCCTGTGTAAAGCAGCAGCTACTTTGTCGTCATACACCTCGTTATTTGCCGGTGGGCGGTATATAAGGGCTGAGGTTAGGGACTTATTATAACAAAGTCGGACGCGTACCCAAATGCACTCGGGTACTAGACGAACTGTCAGATCGTCCAATTCCACATGGTCTATATCATTAGACAGGTACAGTGCTACTCCTTCTCCCCTCTTATTGGTCCTATCCCTTCTTAAAACACTCATTTCATGTAGGTTTACTTCTGCGTCCCTTATGTCTGGCCGTAGCCAGGTCTCTGTAAGTGCTATGATGTCGAATTTATCTTCCAGGTGAAGCAACCTCAACTCCGGGAGCCTATTCACCAAACTTAAAATGTTGGTGTTTATGCAGCCCCAGTCTCCTTGGTTGATTACAAATGTCCCAGATGTTACCATCCGACTGTCTGGTATAGTGACCTGTGGGCTGGTGACTACGTTGGTGTAGTCAAAGGTTTAATTACACATGGGCTGAGGCCGATCCGCAAGGAGTCGGCAAGAGTACGCATTTTGAGACAACTCGTTGAGGAAGGTCACTACCTGCCGGGACACCACCTATTGGTTCGAGGGATGGAAATGAGAGCGACGATATTTTTAGTCGTCTCAGTTTTCTGTGAAGCGTCCTGTGAACTCGAATATCTCCAGGCACATTCGACTGGTGACAGTATCATGAGTTCAAAACCATATTGCACATGTCAACCGTGATAAATTAAACTCTCAGCGGTTTTCGTACGTTTAGATGGGTAAGGTGCCTAGGTCTTGGCATTCTTGTTACTCTAGTATAGGTAATATCTCTTAGGAAAAGCTTATCTCAGATGAATCGCCATTGGGATAGATCATCGTCTGGCGACGATGTCAAATTGGACGACTCTGGGTCTTCATGGCTGATTAAACTATGGTCAGAGTTATCACAGGGATTCTCTGACTCCCTCCTCCGGATTCTCTCCAGGTATGGAAGATCAGGTTTTAGACGTTTATGCGCCATGTTAGAACCACGAAGTATGTATGCTCTTGTGAGCGCTATTTCATTGTACTAATAGCGTTCGAAGGTTACCTTCAGTAAGCGGGGAAAGTACATCAGAGCATTAGGCCGGGAAAGCCATTGTAATCTAGCTGACTGGCAGCAATCCTCCAACCCTGTTACTTCACATACTTTGGACCATATTTGGCCGTCATGGTATTTGCGCTCAACCAATGATGTCACCAGAGATTCTGCAAGATTATAAACAATTACGCTATAAGGGTCACCGGAAGGCTTTGAGTTTATGCCGGTGACCGACTGAACCTCAACGTCTTTGAGGTGGCTTTTAGTATCATTTGCCTAGTCTTCACCATTCGCCTTATTATGAGCTTCTGGTCTCCTGGCTTACGAGCTATCAATGTCAAATCGGTTAACTTCGCCGGTCCTTTTGTTGCTATTTGTCCCCCATACACTCCAAATAACAGCGGAAACCTTAATGTTGTTACTGGGATGACGCACGCTGGAAACGGTGACCACCCTGGTCTCTCTAGCTATCCGGTGCACATCAGTGATTCTGTTAGAAGTCCATAAGCTCTCGCGCAAAATTGAAGTTCTACAGGTCACTGTGGCTGCGTTTAACGAACCATTTGTCTGGCAATAGGCGGTATTCGTCGTAAGTTCTGTTTGTGCGTGGGCGTCACACTTCGTAATGGAGTAGCTAGAAGTTTGAGTGGCATCGCTAGCTGAACATTTTCCAGAAAGGAGGGAGGTTGAACCCTGTTCTACACTTATAAAAAGGCAAGACTAAGCAATCAACCATGTCCTGAGTTAATGTTCTATGGAGCGCGACTGTGACTGGGGGTTCGCATACCCTATGAGTCCAGCGCCGGCAACCATGACAACACAGTCCCTGCTGGTTAGGGTTAACAGATTTCGTACATTTGATCAACAGAATGGCTCCTCCTTTAGTAGCTACCTGAGGCTTGCTGTTTCAAGGGGCCATATCCCAGATAAACTGAAGTGTCTACGGTTATTTCCGACATCAAGCAAAGCCACCAAGCAAAAGCAACAAGCTTAAACTAGCTACTGAGCACCAAACATCAATAAGGACAGAACACCGCTGAAATGCGCTTCAAATAAATGAGAGGCTGGCTACAGTTGCTTACTACTCCGATGAGAATGAAGCAGTGGCAGTGGAGGCAGCAGAAAATTGTGCTGGCGTAGGAAACTGTCAGTGGGTGTAGGAGACTAGCAGTGGGTTAAAATCGCTTGGGGTTGAAAGTGGGCAACAGCAGGTGTCTTTTGGAGTTAGACAACAGATATCTTGCTCTCACGAACTTTTCGTTCGGGATCAGACAAATCAGCATGGTTTAAGGGCGGCGGATTTCCAGGTAGATTGAGCCGTCGAGGAAATCTAATTGAGCCTGCGTCTTTTCGTCGTGCAAAAGTCGCTACAAATCTTTGACTCGAAGAAAAATGTTCTGCGTACTCCCATGCCAAAAAAACGAACCGACCGCTTTGACCTTGACCGGGTGATACACGGGTTCGAGGCAGAGGCCCAAGGGTCCGGGGTCCAGTCGGTTTTTCTGGTTCGGTGTCGAGCGGGCGTCTGCTGTTTTGAAAAGCATTCATTGATGGTTAAATTAAAGAAGATTTTACGGTTGCTGAAGGACATAAATACCTCTCGTTTAAGGGTTGTCCTGACCCCGTATATTAGCTGAGCAGATGTGGTAGATGTCTTAGGTGGACACACTGTGGACAAACACCAACGTATTGCAGTGAACACAGAACATGATTAAGTGATTGGTACGATTATGGGAGGCCGATAGCCCAAGTTCTTTTGGACGGTGTGATTCTTCATCTGGCTTAAAGCGAGCGTCGGCCTTTCTGAAACGTAGTCCTGGCAGGACTGGTGTTGCACAGGAAACATTACAAACTACGTCCTCGGAACTTCCCTAGATTACGGATTTTTTCTTACAGGGTTATTAGCCACTAGAAGAACCTGCCTTTATTGGTCGTCAGCCGCACATCTACAGATAATTTTGAGGCAGCGATAAGTTCTTGTTCACGCGAAACAGATTAATAATCTTACTATGTTCTTCGTATTTACTGGAGTCCCCAATAGCCATGTTACGTCTTGTGCAGCCACCCTAATTGCTTATTGCTGATTATGTTAGAGTTACTATGATCGCTTCTGCTTTTTCTGCTTCCTACGTTTGAATATGCTCAAGCGTTTCTTCGAACGGGCTGGAATACCGACAGGTGCTGTATCCACTCGAACGTTCGACGCACGTTGTGCGCTCGCTTGTCGTTCCACCGCCACCTCTTCGTCTTGTTGATCGGCTGCCTCCACGTTGCGCTATGAGTGTTGTCAATTTACTCCATGTTTTTGGTTACGTTATTCTAAGCCGGTCCCCTTTGGTACGCTCCATCTTACAAGTTGTTGAGCCTGCTTATATCGTATACTGTAGTGTGCATTCAAGTTCAGTGGAACGCATCTTTTTACTCCCCCGTCATATGACGCTGCGGGTGCGTATACTGCACAGGCATTTCTTCTAAAGATTACATATCTCGCTTACATTTGCCCAGTAGCTACGGGGGGAAGAACATCCGAAATGTTTCTTATCCCTGCTACTGCTCACGTTGGCCTTTCCTGCTTTTGGGAATTTTGACCCAGATATGTGGCTCACTGTGTTGAAAATAGCGTGTGGCAACCTGCGTATTCGAACAAGTTCTCTCAGCTCGTGCCACGCCTTTCCAGATGTATGATAAACATTTTTAACGATATCTTTTTAAGTTCAATTGATGGCAGTTGTGTTTGGGCTAAGCTAACGACTCTTAAGGAAACACAGCGGTTGGACAAAATGGGTCTGGCACACATGATTTTTCAACTTCATTCGGGTGACCTGAAGTAATCGGTTGTCCTTCGAGTATTGTGGCGTGCAATGGAAGAACCCCCGTTGCCAGAGTCTCCTTTGCGAGTGCTGTGAATGCAGTGGCTGCCTGAGTAAACACAATAACTGTTATCCGTGTAACCCTCGCACCCGTTGGATGACGTAGAAGTTTCGCCTGATGAAATGCGCGAACGTTTCCCGGTCATGGCACTTCCGCCGTTAGTTGGGAAGTTAGCTATACCTAACAGTCCTGTGGACAGTTTACTGGCCAAGAAGAATGCTGAAATAGCATCCCTGTGCAAAGCATCTGAACGTCGTGAACACAACCTTTTAGGTCTGAACGTCGAGGTAGCTCAACTGCAAAATTACCTGGGGGATCTTCGGACCGGCATTCAGCCTACTAGGCCACCATCCAGATCACCGCCCAGACTGGAGACTACCGGTTTTCGTTGGTACCCTGAGATTAACGGTGAAAACCCTGAATGATACCGGTCACCATGTAGCCGTCGTGATTTTTAACGTCTAAACTCGCAGGTCGGTGCTTTAGAACGGAGTCAGCCAGAGGCCAGATTCCAGCGGGTAAAGATAGAAGATTTCAAACGGAGACACACGAAGCTTTTGGAAGGCCTACTGCGGATTTTGTTGCAGCTCACTGTACACGCCCGAAGGTACTCATGTGCGACTCAAGACGGGAATGATCTGGTGAGTTAGCGTAGTTAACATGTGAACTCAAATTAAACATTCAACTCTGCTCCACTAATTTGTTTGGATTAGTGTGCTTTCACCTTCCAACTTAACGTGACTCGTCGGCCCGCATCATCCATTCTCACTCTCACCTGTTTGATACGCTAACATTTATTTTATTAACAAAAACTCTATATCGACCGTGAAAAATTGAACTGCATCCGACTTTATTACTTATATCCCGTGTCTCGCCGAAGTGCACTACATTTGGTTGTCTGAATAACTGCAGCGCAATATCTATTTTACCGCCCGAATTAAATGAACGATTTATCACATGCTAGTGCGTGTGCAAACCCGGTTGTAAGTGACCGTTCATTTAAATTGTTTATTGTTTCACTTCTAGAACCACGTTCCATATCTTCATAAACCTTCACATACAACATGCCGTCCATTTTATGATGTATATCCTGCCCAGACCTTGCGTAATACTAGGCTATCATAACGCATAATGCGTCTCCTTTGTTAACTTAATACATGCAACCATAGAACACAAGCGTTGTTCGATGTTTAGAAAACCTTCTTGGCAGTTCAAGGAAACGTCAATTTCGTCATGCCCAGCACAACGAGCCACTTTTTGTGTGTGATAGATTGAGAACAACAAATTAGACGATAGTCTTATGCCAAGGTTTCTTTTTCAAAACTCACCCAAGTAACTCACTTCCGTTGCGAGGACGTTAACGGAATCATCAACGAAGACATGTATGCACACTTGTTGCTGTTGATGGGAAAACGCCAATCCGTTGACCACTGCTTAGCTGCATCGATGTCGGCCTCAATTAACATGGAGTTTATATTTTGGTCGCCAGAGGCAAATGAAGTAGCTTCCACCTGCAGCTGCATGAGACGATTTCCCATAATAGCACAGTCGGAACGGTTACAGTTGCAGGCCGAGTGTTTCGCCGCAGGTTCTTTTACCTACTAGCAGATGGAGACAAACACCAGGTTCAAATGCACACGCTGGTCTAGGGCAGCCTCAGCACTAACCTGATCAGCGTAGTGACTTTCGTTTGTGACTGCGTGAATCCACAAGGAAAATATCGGCCCCGGACGGTACCTTGTTGCAGAATTCACGAATTGTGTTCACATCTTCTTTTGCGCAGTTAATGCCGAAGCTGAGTCAAAGTTCTATTTTGGGGCTTGTTGAACACCTTGTTTCTAGGACGCTTTTGGAGGTAATAAGTTCACAAACGACAGGCAAGCAAAACAGAATATTAGTTTTAAATGAGTTTGTTCAAGTGAGATAGAGCAGCTTCGTCGTCTGTGGGGGAGTTCGAGAGTGGGGGGTGAATAACTCACGATAATAACGAGTCTGTGTTGTACAAATATGTTCATAACTACGCAACACCAAACGTGAGAGAAAGGATATTACCGCTGCGTTAAAAACGAGGGGGTAACTTGGGGTCAGCATAGATATTGACCGATCTGTTGCACCCTGTTTAACAGTCATTACGGTAAACGGAATATACAGGTATACGGGTTTCGTTATCACTGACCCCTGGTATCAAACGTGTTTCCACGGCAGCCATATTGCGAGGACGTTTGTAGTTTATCTTCTGTCCCAGTTGTGGAAGTTCATTCATCGAATTAAAACAGTGGGTATAGGGTCGTCTGATTATGGGGTGACCTCAGAAGGGAAACGAGAGATTTGAGGGATGGGATCATGTTTCCCATAGGAATTGAAAAAGACGTTGGTAGCAGTGAATAGACTGTCTATGCCAGCTCTTCTTTTGTAATGTTTTTCAGTAGCGGCATCTCGACACCTTTTTCTGCGTCCCACCGGCAACCTCCAGATAAGTACGGTGGGGCTGATGACGTGGGTGCGACTGAACCTTGCATTGCAAACTGGAACGTCATACTTGGTGTATTCCGGCACTATTACTTTCTGTGGTTAATGCGTGTTTGACTGCTGACACACGATGCGGGACTGACGGCACTCGCATGCCTCACTGTCAGACGCTTTTATTGGTCGAGCCTAGTACATATTGACCGAGTCGTCACTATTAATTCCTTCAGTATACCGTATGTCAAGAACTTCGGAAGACGATGAAAGGGACTCAAGAAGTGTACTGGCTTTGGTCCAAAAATTGATGTTCTCGGCTTTCGCTCCTTAATGTCTCCGTCTCGAACAGGCTTTTGAAGTCAGAAAAGTCATTTTTCAGCTCACTTGTACTTGAGATAATTTCATGTGGACTAATTGCCTGAGAGAAAGTCACCATCGTTACTCTTACCCTGTTTGTCCCTCTGGTTCTCAATCAGTTGACAAGAACAACGTAACCACAAAAGTGAGGTTTTCAGGATAGATAGCATATACCTAGCTCGTGTTAGGAAGTCGTCTTTTGTAGGTGGATATAGCAAATTATTAAGTGCCGCGCTCGCTTCTTCGTTCAAAAAATGCTACCACATCTTCAACTGACTGTTCAGGGAGTTATAGAGCTTTCTTAACAGCTACCAACGGTGGACATCTGGCACAGAACTCGCCGATTCTGACCATCTTGTTTTTGAATAATTATAAATGTCGGTCTTATGCAACAAACAACTGAGCCGTACAAGGTGTTTTCAATGCTTTGGTTACATTTCTCACCGTCAACCATAGGCTTCTGCAGGTTATACAAATGAGGTACGTTTTTACGGCACGAGCTGAAGAATCTTCCCCCAAAACTACATGACCTACAGGCGAATCAGCGTTTGCTTTCCCCTAATACCGGGTATTATTTCACTGTAAGTTCGACGTAGTTGGTTTTGAAACACTCATGGAAAGAACCGCACTCCGTCCACGAACCATTCTTGTGTAACAGCCTGAACGGCCAAATGAACGGGAAACAGATGTGCTGGTCAGAGTATAAGGGATATTTGGGCAAAATTAACGGTAGACAATCGTCAAAATTAAATGGCAGGTCATAAATGAAGGTGAGTGTTTGGTAAAAGGGGCAACTGAAAGTAAAATCAGGAATCCAACCTTGAACAGATTCAAAGTAAGTGAGTGAAATCACCTATCAGTTTCCACATTATTAATGTTAACAACCGAGTTAATGGGAAGGTGACAAAGTTCAAACCGATTCCGAATTACTTGTCTAAGCTGCCTCTTTCAGCAGCACCTTCCAGTTCAGTCACTACACTTCAGTTTATTGGACATGCAGCGAGTATCAGTGCTGCCCCGTCTTCCGTTTATATGCTCCAGATATCGCGTCCTGATGTAACAACAGAAGAGGATATGGGCTCACTGAAACTTTTTCCTGGAATGCGAATACAGAGTGACATGGGATCAAAAACGTTATGGATTAATATGGCGGTCTCAATATTGAACCGTTTATCGGTGACTCAGGTATCGGGTTATGCATAATCTAGCGATCCGGTGAAAGCCCTTGTCGAAGTCCAGCGGTAATGAAGAATTCATCTTCATTGATGAATGGGAGCCCGTAAAGCCGGAGTTAATGCGGTATTAATTAAATGAATATAAAATAACATTGTCTTTCACCTCAAATCTGGAAGCTTTCGAAAAATTGAACAAGGAATATGCCCGTAAAACAAAATCGACGACTAGGAACCGCTCAGTAGTGGGAGAAGACAGAATGGAGTTGAACTCACTTTAAAAATTGGTCGTGGGTTGGATCGGAGCAAAATGGCTGTTCGCGAATCGAGCAAAATTATGGAAGGAAAATGTCTACTTTTGGCATTTAGAAATTTACGGGGCTCAGACTAAATAAAATTAAGGGAAACGGCAATAATGGCTGAAGTAAAAGAATTGCTGAAAGATGAGGTTTATTCAAGGAAAATATTGAAACGCATGGCCATCTTCCAACACCGATCAAACCAAAGAACGATCTCCTAAGTGGTTCAACACAAGTTGGCAATATCAATAATCATCGACTATTATGCGAGAGGATTGCCAATTCAGTAGGTAACAACCGCCTTTCCCACTCGCTGGCGAAAGGTCGAGGAGCTACGGCCCAAGAAATCTAGCAATCCAAAAATACTCAGCAGGAAGGGGGGTGGAACTCGTTGAACATAAGTGGGGGTTTGTGTTAATTTAAATGGTTGCCCGGCCTCCGTTGTCCCATACTTCATCAAATGCCAACATGAGAAACAGTCCGTGACAGTGCTCTTTTTGTCTAGGTAACTGCTAACAACTCGCCTGTTTTACATTAGAAGCAGACAGCGATTCCGGTGAATTATATGCGAGTTCAAGTCCGAAGGCCTAAGTCACCCGAAGCCTGTTATTTTGCCTGTTTCGATATCCAGCAGCATTCAGTTCAGTTCAGTTCAGTTCAGATCACAGGACTTGAGGCTAGTAGCCGGTTGATGTACAGTTTCTTGCACCAGTGAGCTCAGATGATCCCACCGTGCTGCGACAAATGGAGAAGAAAAACTTCCCTTCAAGTGTCTTGGAATCTTCAGGGGTATGTAGAACACAGTAGATTATTGAAAAAGCGTCGAGAATATCTCTGGTCCAATCCTCAACAGGACCATGTAAGCAATCTATCGGATGCTGGCGGTTGAATGATGGAGGTAAGCGGGATTGGAATTACCGGCAGCAATTATAATCGCAACATAATCCATTTTCTACAAATAAAAAATAAACAACTTAAAACAAAATAATAAACGAGT
>LUCH01001897.1:72233-111045 GCA_013368495.1 Paragonimus heterotremus
CCGATAAGAGAAAGTACACAGTTTGCGCGACACAAATAATTTTTGCGCTTTCTCAATTGCGCTTCGAACTGCGTGGTAGTTCTGGTCCACGGAGCCATAATCAAGAAGTGGTGTACCTAGGTAGCTCCTTAGGCTGTTAAAATCAGCCTGATTAAAGTTTCGGACTGTGGGCTTTTTCACTGGTTGTTGTAACCAGTAACAGACAAGATCAAATATGAGCAGAGAGTCGTCACTGTGTCCAAGTGGTGGTTTGATGCTCACTTTGTCTACCAGGTGGCTCTCCTTAGTAATGAATAAGTCGAGCAAGGAGGGATTCTGACCAGAACGATGCCGCGTCGGGGCGTTGACATGTTGTGTCCACGTTCTCCGTCGTATCAGCGTTGATGAAGAGGTCGAGACTCCGCTTTCACATTTCTGGTGGTAGACTGATTCCAGTTTATTCTCGGTGCATTAAAGTTTTGTTGGCCTAGGAAGTTGTCTAGGTTTACAAGAAGAGTGTCGTCATCATAGACGTCAGATGAGGGAGAACGATAGGCAACCCCCACTAGTAGGAGCTTCACCTGATTGACCCAAGCTACGAACTATGTCCGCGTATCCAGTAGGCATCCACAGTTGTAGATGCTTCAACTTGATTCATTTAAACTATGAACGACGTCTGAGGATGCACTATGCATTCACACTAGTAGACGCTTCGGCTAGATTCACGTAAGCTATGAACAACGTCTGAGAATGTGCTACGTGTTCACACCAGTAAAAGCTTCACCTGATTGACTTAAGTTATGAACTACGTCCGCGTATCCAGTAGGCATCCACAGTTGTAGATGCTACAATTTGATTCACTTAAGCTATGATGAACGTAGGGGTATCCAGTATACGTTCACAGTATTAGATGCTTCAACCTGATTCACTTAGGCTATGAGCAATGCCGAGAATACAGTGTGCGTTTTCACCTGTAGCTGTTTTTTCCAAAAGATTTCCGTGAACAACATGGAGAACAAACATGCGATAAGTGTGGAAAACGTATATTTTAAGCGTTTGAGGTACATGCTCATTGTCATTTTCGATTCCGTTGATTATCACAATAATTGTAATATTCTTCTGCACCACGATAGATACTTGGAGTTCTAAACACCAAGTTGTGATTGGCTGAGAGGTATACTTACTGGTGATCGGCAGGCAGATTGAGTTCATCTATTCCGCATACTGTTTTGTATGAGCGACAGGCAACCTCAATCTAGTTGAAACGATGCAGTAGAGTGATTAAAATTCACTGCTGAAGATTCTCAGTGATACTATGGGACATGACGCCCCTTTCTCACGCCGATCCACAGACACCGGTGATGGAAACCATCAGATCCTAGCGTCCTTCTCAACCATTTCTTGTAGCAACGTTTCGTCTACCATTTTCCACCTGAAATCTCACAAACCAGGAGAAATAATATAAATTTCGTATAAATAAGGAAGCTGGAAAGATTACCATACATGTTCCACCATCAAATAAGTCGGTATTCTTGTTGAAATTCAATGCAAACTTTGTGTGGTGGTATATTTCCATTTAGGCCATATCTTCAGAACGATGCAACGTTAAACGCTCTCGAATCCTAGGATGACGGGTTTCGTCTTGAAAATTGCGACGAGCACATTTAGCAGACTTACAGATGCCGGTTATCGCCAAAATAATGGAAACATTTTTCGTCACCGAACCAATACTCTTGGGACTTGATCGGTGTATTTCAATTTTCACATTAACGCTGTTTATTCACCATTGATAGACTGTAGGTGCTTTGACTAAAAATTCAGTTTCAAAATTTCCATCATTATTTCAAAAACGGATTCGCGCCAAAATGACCGTTGTGCATTTTGAACGACCTTCGAACCGAATCCCGAAAAAGCAGGTAATTGCCTTATGAATAGCTTAGTCCCTATGTTTTAACAATGGTTAGTTCAACAGCAATATAATAACGTTTTCCTGCTTCATCACATTCAAATTTTAGTAAAACCATATGCTTTCACATGTATGAGATATTTCTCCATTATGTCCCACTATCAAGTTTCCGAAATGACATGGTATGAAAATTTTGGTTATCTTTTCCATCAATCCACATGCCACTGAACTACCGCACATTCTTAGCTTACTTCTTCAGAGCATTAAAACAAAATGATGCCGTACCTACAGAATTATAGAATTTAATAAACCGTAAAATTCCACAAAATTACAACAGCATTGATGGCAGAAGAAAATTTAATAACAAGGTACACGTCTGTACGGTGAGAGTTTTTGACACCACGGCCTGCACAGATTCATTCACCAAAGGAGTTATAAGCCGGGGACTAGTAACACAAACTCACCTGTCCGTCACACTTCGCGAGTTCCCACTGTCTTAGTTCGTGATTAGCAGCAATCCGAAGAATTTCCGCTGTACCCTCGGAATTTTTATGCGTGCGGTCTGTTATATCATTCGTGAATATTTGGTATAATTTACGTTTTGTTATTTCTGTTATTTCCACTTTGCTTTTATCCGACAGTTTAGCCAGTAAATTGCACCGAATAATGGCTCAGGCTGTACGTAGGGGCTCCGTGAACTTGTGCCGATTTGAGCGGAACTTCTTATGGAAGATCTTGGGGAAGAATTCTAAAAATCGGATGCGTTGTCAGGATTCAGGCCTGAACGTGTTCAGCTGAATAAGATTTCTGAAACAGTCTGCCTACGCGCCTTTTGTTTCCATTATGAACGTTTTCTATCATAGTGATATCTCGCTGCAAGAATGGAGTACAGTCGTAAGCACCAATTTTTATTTTGGGGGTATTGTTCTGCTGGCAATCGTATTGATATCAGTGTATTTAGAGGGCGAGAGGCCACGAGCATCAGTGATAGGTAAGTAAGTCTATTTAGTTGCAACCTTTCGTTTGGAGCTACGAAGTGGTTATCTGATGAACAATTGATTTCCAATTCACAGGACCTTGCGTCTGGGGATACTCATCATCAGTTTATTTTAAACGGTCCACCACGACAGGTAATTGATCTCACCTTGTGATGCCTCTTTATCTCGTATAGTGTCAATGTCTCGGCAGCTTCTGACATCCCTATTCAGCAGCATTTGAAAACCTAGCAAACCAGGTACTTGTTTGAAGACTATAGTCAACAGTAAGAGTTCAAGAATGAAATCCCGAGACAACTGGGCAGATGTTGCTATATTACATCAGAAGACTCCGTTGACACATGCTTGGAAAGTGTCGCCTTGCTGAAGTGGCCGCATGTGCGGTGTTTAACGATTGCTATATGTTTAATGGAAAGCTAATGACAACGGTCGATGCCGTTAGTTTTTCCAATCACGTTGCTGTTACTACTTTCTACATTTGAAATCTTCTTGGTGGTGGTTGTTGGACTTCTATTTAAGGATACACGGTCATTCTAACTAAGCGCGCGACAAATCATTCCTTCCACGAACATTAGTCTCGATATATCACTGGAGTTTGATATTGCTTGCTTGTCGATCATATGCCTGCGCAGTTCGTTAATCCTCAATCTCCACTTCTGTATCTCTGTTTATGTGCACCTTGGATTTATTTGCGTTTGATCTCCTCACCATTACGTGACTGTTGTGTTTAGAAGTGTGCACGTGAATCTCTTACCTCGGAACTTGTAAATTCAGTGGAGTCAATAATGCGGTGAATCGTTATTTTTTCTTCCGTTCAGTTTGGAACATTCTTCTTGCATCTTAGCATAGTATTAATGAAAAGCTCGCCAATTTGACCGTGTTCCCCTATGAATCCGAATCGGCAGCTCAACGGTCTCGGATTTCACAGACGCCCGTTGCATTAGAGACGAGACTGTCTATCCAGTTTGTCGACAGATGCCATGAACAAACTAAACGTAGCTCGCGGAACCATTAGACGTCCAGGATAAAGGCACAGCAGCCACTCCGGAAGTTTGGTCCTCAGAGTTTGTTCAGTAACATAAAATGTTGTATACTGCCGAACTCCATTGAGAAGTCAAAGAAAACATTGTTTCTTAGTGTGGTATTATTCGCGGCAATCATACACTGGTTTACTGCCTCCACAAAATATTTCTAGCATGACCCCGCTTCACGAAAACCATGATGAGATGAATCTGGGTGTCAAGACGCACTCCATGAAGTTTTGTATAGTGTCGTCATTCTTTCTTTCGATAACCTTGCAGATCACTGGCTACAATGTCACTGGACGGTGGGTTTGATTGGTAGCGCGGTTGTACGGTTTGCATACTGAAGCTATCACGTAAATTTGGCACTCAGTCGAAAATTTCCTACCACCAAAAGCAAGGAGACCCGTGCGACTTTTGGCTTCGACGAGACCTATGCACACTTTTCGATGTTAATCGGTGAAATAGCATTAGAACATGGGTCATTCTCAAAGCTGGACTCAATAATTGAAGTTCCATGTATGCGACGTCAAAACTCAAGGGATTGAAGCACTGTTCGGCTTAATTTGTGAGGATGACGCCCTATCGGCCATTAGTTATTTCTGGCGGTGCACAGCAGAACACTACCATAGTTTTCGGCCAGTGTGTCTGCTGACCTAACACGTAATAGCCTAATCAATCAAATAAAAATAATGATTAAAATATGGTGAAGCCGGAGAAGAGTTGCAACGGGAAAGGACAGACACAGCAGGTATGCTTACGAGTAAGACGGCAGACTTATCAATAAAAATGGAGCGACCCACTGAAAAATCAAGACACTTTGAATTGAATAAACCACCACATGAGAGAAGGACAGCACCAGAGAATAGGTTTGAAAAATGACACGTAGATAATTGGAAACTATGTGAGAGATGAGTAACGTTGAGAGTCGAAGAATCAGCAGATACGCACAGGTGAAATATTTCACTGTGTATTTACTTCGCCAGCCCAAAAATCTATACGAATGAAAGAGGCTGAGACACTGCGCAGTAATTCTGGTTCACTCTTGTTGCTGGTCAAAATCGAGAATGTTGGTGATGCTTGCAAGCAAGTGTACAGATGAGGTTAGCAGAGCGTTGAGTACGAAAACGTACAAAAATGAGTGGCAAAATATAACCACTGAATGTGGTCACTAAATGTTGTCAATTAATTGGACATTTAGTTGCGGATGCTGTAGGACTGTTGGCCTAGCTAGCACCACTTAGCGAATACGCTGACTACTATTAAACTTACAATTTCTTGAGAGACCACTTGCAAAAGTTCCTGGAAAATCGGAGCTTGGATCTCCTTTGTTTGTCGACAATATCAACGATCTTCGGGATACAATCGATAATAACGTACTTCTTAATACTGACGACTTAAAAATCTAAAATGTCAGTGCCGTAGAGCACTGAAGATTGAATTCAATACGATCATGCGTTGGTTATACGAAATGGGTTTCTCTGCAAGCGATGAAAAGCGCGAATGTGTCACTCAGTGGGAAGACCGAAAACAGTGCACTGAGGATTTATCCATTACCCAGAAACTAAGGTCGCATTGGGTTACGCGGGATTTGACGCCCCATTGAATGCTTTCTCAATATGAAACCGCAGTGTAAACTTGGTCAGATCCGGTCACCTTTATCCTTTGACCTCTTTAACACGCATTATATGATAAAATCTTTAACCGTTCAAACGTCTTTTCTCCAGAAACAATAGCAATAGTGTTTTTCCCTGGAAGCATTTAAACCTGGCTATGTCACAATTTTGAACAACTTCTTTGCCCCACAATAAAATGCCGCAATGTGCATCCATTTTTTTGTTTAAATGTTTCGAATATTTTCAACGTCCTTGAGTTGTATAAATTCCGCGTGCTTTGAAAATTAAGTTTGTTTTCGTCCAAACATGAGTTGCAAGTTGCTCGGCGCTCGACGTTTCGTACCGACATTTTGCAAATGGCAAAGACACTCGCCAATTTTATTTCGGAGTGTTCAAACAGAAACGAAAAAGACAAGAAAGGTCATAAAGAAGCTGATGGTTGCAAACCGAGGTCAGTTATTTTCATGCTCGGAATTTCAATGTTTTTGCAGTGTATAAGCAACGGATAGCGTGATTTTGTTACTTCCAACTCATATATGGGTTAAGTTTTGTGATATTCTGAAGACATGTAGGTGTGTTTTTTCTGCTGAAATATTTTGACAATATATGGTTAACTTCACTACACATGTATTAACATAGTTAGTTGATAGTAGATTTTGAACGCAGCAAGTTGCAAAAGTGCTCTCAAGTCGTTGAAGTGAATGTACAACTAACATACCATTCACATTAGTTGAATCGCAAATTGCACAATGTCTAGTGAGGTACGTATGTATTCCATTAGATATTTTGCAGCCTGTTGTCCAAAAACGTCAGATTGTTTTCTGATTTGCCGTGTGTGTTAATAGGCTACAATGGGCCTGCGAGAGTTCGTTTTAAGCCTGAGAAACTGGGGAGGGTTATTTCATTTTCGGTTGGCCTGAACGTCCTATCTGGCCCTTAAATCAGTACAATTAACTCAAAATCGGTTAAAGGATCTAAATCTGCACTCTTTTAGAGGGTTGTTGGTCAACCACGCATGACAGCGGTTTGTGTACAAAACCAATTGTATATGCTTCCTAACGTTGCTTACCAGTCTGCGGGCTAAATTTTAGTGGTTATGGGTCTCAACAGTCCGGTGCGCTACTTGCTTCTTTCAGATTACGCATTGTATTTAATCGCCTTGAGCCACAGTTCAGTCCTATGCCGCTGAATAATTTTGAAACAGCGAAGTATTTTTCAATTACCGTGTACCCAGTTCGGGCTATCCAGATATCTCCTAACGTGTTCTGAAAAGGGTGCAATATGTGGAGTATTGTCTCACTTCTAGCTGTCCGAATTATTAGACTGGTTTTTGAGTAAATACCCTCACTATTTTACTGGCAGTGACGTGAATCATTTGCTGTGAGCTTACACTTCTTATAACCGCAGTTGATTGAATATTTTCTTTCAGCTTGACTTTCAATCAAGGTGTGTTCGGCTTTGCTAGGACGAACATTCTGCATATTTCGACTGTAATATGTAGTTTCAAAATTTTTCACTTGAAGCCGATTGGTGCTCTAGGTTTCTGGGATAGACTTCAGTGAATTTGGTTTTCCCTAATCACAAACTTTCATTCCTCAGTAATCAACTGATTGAGAACAAATCCCAAATAGTAATAGATCAATAGTTTATCACGTCTAGTAGAAAACTGTGGTCGATAATGTAAAAAGTGAACCGGCCGAATATTTTTTCAGAATCCGCCGTGTAAACTTGCAAGCGCTTTCATTACTTTGATGTGGGTGTAAGTACTTATGATTTCTTCTGTTGGTCCAAAATGTTTGCCGTTATTCAACTACGTCTGTCGTTTGTCAACAGAGAAGCATATTTATTGAAAAATGCGATTTATGCGCATTGATTACAGTTACTAAAGAGAATCAGTGCGTAGTTTTCGTACTTTGATCTTGCTGTTAGTGCTATCGACATTCACATTATTGGTTGGCGATTTTCATTTCGATCATTTTCTAGTTTCCTTTCTGGGGAGTTTGTAATGTGGAAGATGGACCAGCATTAGTTATATACCAGCAAATCAATTAAGTTGATAATTACTTATGAACTTATAACCCCTCAAGTGGTTGACTGTTTTTGCAACAGTTCAACTTAGCGCAAAAATTAAAATAAAAAGCATATCATAAGTTGGAAAACAGCCGTGAGTTTTTACCCACCAACCGACGTTACTTGGCAAATGCGATTCGGAAGTTCTAACGATAAAACGATAGGCGGATGAGAAAAACTTTATTAAATGTTTTACTCACCGTACAACAGGCGAACTTCAACGCGAACGGGTAAAGACGCTAGGAAGGTGGACGTGAGTGAATCCGTAATATCGCCCCCAACAGCTCTTAGCAAAGAGAGTGAATATCACTGAAACCTTGGTCGTACATCGGGATTCAAACAAATGTCGAACTGGTTGGGTGACGTACTCAGCGATAATAGCTTAAACATTGTTATTCTACGGAATGTAGCCTACAATAGTGAAGATGACGCGGATTCATTATACAACTACGATCAAGGCCGCTGTACCCACACCAGCATAATAACTTTGATGTTAGTGGTTTGTAGTAGATTTTATTCGCAAGATGATATAGATATATACCGTTGTTCCAGTAAAATCCGTCACGTTGCAGGGAGTTTTAGATTTTAGAAATGTCGAGGGTGGTCTCACTACAGATGCCTGTTTAAACAGCAGGAGAACAGGACGCATTTTTACTGGCCAGTCTAAAGGTACTGTGATGGTTAACTCTCATGAGGCCACAGAAAACACTGAAGAAGTGGTGCCATCGAGTATGAAGAGCACTGATTGAGGGTAACGTTTTATAACTGGTACATGGATAATTTCCTTTTTCACACGTGGTCATTTCAGTATTTCAATATAGGGATTTGCAAACTGTTTTGCTCTTAATTCTAATAGCTACCCATATATCCAGGTTTTGACTTGATTTGTGTTTTATAACACAACCGCTTTGTTATTAAACGTGTTAATATCAGTATCAAAATTTATGAGAATGTTTTATACTTTAAAGGAAGTCCAAGGTAGGTCTGCAGTTACGTAGTAGGCATGGGTAGTAATTGTTGAATCTTGAGCCAGATTTGATGCCACATTTAGTCTGATTTATCCGAGGAGACAAGTTTTGTTTTAACTTTGACGTCTTTACGTCTGTCTCTAACAATCGTTGGGATGAATACCTGTACGAAAATGCTATAGTCGGAGTTTTTTGATCATTTTCTCGACTGTTAACTTTGTTACTTCTTTTTTAACGCCATTCTTGTGATCGTTCTCAATAATATTTTAATAAGAGAATTTCGTGTACTTTCATTTTAACAGGAGAGATCGCTATCCGCGTTTTTCGAGCATGTTCTGAAATGGGAATTCAAACGGTTGCCATTTACAGTGAACAAGATAAAATGCAGCTGCACCGCCAAAAAGCTGATGAGTCATATTTGATAGGAAAAGATTTGCCACCAGTTGCAGCGTATTTGAACATTCCGGAAATAATTGAAATTGCCAAAGTGAGTAAAGTAGTGACGTGGTGAATTTCGCTCGCGATAGTTTTGAAATACTTCTTATTTCCGCTGTTGGTATCAATCCAAATTTATAACAAAACCGCCTACGAGCGGTCAGAGGTTGTTGGAATTAACTAACAATCACAGAGCATATTAGGGCTTGTCTCAGCTCCTACCATGTAGATTGGGTTCTACGTCGTAAATTAAGTGAAAGTAGGTAACAATAGAAGCACCACTTAAATGCTCAACATCCTACTACACATGCAACACTGTTTATTATTAATATACAAGGAAGTGAATTCAGTGTTCAAAAATGTTCACTTTCGTACAACGACCATTTCGGTTATTAAGTTTGAAACAGTGTGGCAAACTCCAGTGAACTAGCAAATTTTCAATAATCTAACTAAGAAATTTAGGACTATTAGTTAATCACGGAAGAAACCTGAATAGGTTTAGTGAATTGTCGAACTCATATCATCCTCACAGTGGCCTTAATTTAAGAATGTTCTTGGAATCAACACTATCATTTATTTCCAAATTATGTCCATGCTCTTCATTATAGAAACACGACGTGGACGCCATACATCCAGGGTACGGCTTTCTTAGTGAAAGAGCTGACTTTGCTAAAGCTTGCGAGGATGCAGATATTGCTTTTATTGGGCCCCCGTCCAAAATAGTTCACAAAATGGGAGACAAAGTCGAAGCAAGACAGGCTACTCTTGACGCAAAAATATCAGTAAGTTTTACTATGTTATACAATTTTTGCTACTTAGCTCTGCGTGCTTCACTAGAATACCATAAATGAGTTTTTCAGGTGATCTTAAAACGAGTGATTAGGTTACATCTCTTTTTTCCCCGAAATAGGTGGTTATTCGTTAACTTCAAAATACTCTCGTTTTCTATTAGGAATTCGTGATTTAATACACTTTTCAAAATATTTCAGGTTGTTCCGGGTAGTCCAGGTCCTATCAGAACTGTTGAAGAAGCTACACAATTCAGCAACGAACATGGCTTACCGGTCATATTAAAAGCGGCATTTGGTGGTGGTGGACGCGGAATGCGCGTTGTGCGAGATTTAAAAGTAAGCATCCGATGAATTTGATAATTTGCGATGATTATTTTTGCATTGTCGTTATTCTGCATCCTTGTTGTGCACATCTTGAGGAAATACCATTCACAATCGAACGTGGCAAATTACAGATGGATTTGTAACACCGTAATATACTTCATCAAGTCTTAAGTATTTTCAAACGAACGTCAGAACTTTTAAGTTACTTCAAAGGTACAGTTATTTCATTTGTTACGTCTATCCTTCCGTCATTTGTTACTCTTAGTTGTCCTGCTTATTTGAACAAGATAAAACATATGTTCCTAACTTTTAACAAAATTTACAGTCGTTACCCGAAAGTTTTGCAATGGCGACCTCCGAAGCCAAGGCTGCATTTGGTGATGGTGCGATGTTCATCGAAAAGTTCATCGAACGTCCAAGACATATTGAAGTTCAAATCCTAGGTGGGTTTCACAAAAATGTACAACAGGGACGTGCTCCATCAACGCTTTCTTGTATCTTTCGAAGTAGTAACTAAAAGTTGTGTCAAATAATCATGACTAGATAATGGTTTGATGTAAAACTGCAAGAGGTATGTTTTGGTTTCAAAACAGTTGTGACGCATATCAGTTAACTAACACATGAGTAGTTCAATAATTATTTTGATGCAACATGGTCTAAGTATTCCATTTTACTTGTTATGATTGAAGTCAGCATGAAAATTTGTGGGACTACTTGGGACAGTCAACTTTCAAGTAGCGTATTCTTGCCAGTATTGGCTACATAGATGCACATTTTTCAAAGTAACTTTTAAGTGGTAATAAATCTGAGTAGTTTAAAAGTTTGCCTTAACTTTTGAGAGAAACTTGGTAGGATTTTGATGGTAATTTTAATGTTCACTATTTGTGTTACAAGACCAATTCTGACTGGTTGTCAGAACCATGCAGCATGCCTGTAATGCGAATAGCCAACACGGTATTATTGTTTTGCGAGTGAGTAAACAAGAAAGACGCACAAAAACATCTCCATAACCGCTTCTATTGTTGTTAACCTTAATAATATTTTTATTATTATCTGGTTTAGGTGACAAGTATGGCGATGTCGTGCACTTATTCGAACGAGACTGCTCGGTGCAGCGGAGACATCAGAAAGTGATTGAAATTGCCCCGGCACCGCACTTAGATCCTGGGATTCGTAAATCAATACTGTCGGACGCCGTACGATTAGCTAAGTTTGTCGGGTACGTCCATTTGCATAAACAACGGCGAATCCATTTTGTTTCTTTGTTATAACAGCCTTCCTTATACGTTACGATAGCGGTAATGTTTGAGTATGAAGTTGATTACTGAGCCCATCTCAGTAAGATTATCGCTTCATCAGACAGAGTTTTTCCAGAAAACTAAGGACAAAATGCGTGTGAAATGTACCAAGAGATGGGGAATGTTGAAGTGCTGGACCGATATCACCCAAATGCATTGCATATTCACTGACGCGCCCTTAATTAGCAGGCACTAAGAAGTCCTGACGCAGAAGTTACTTTTTTTATCCTACAACTGGTCTCTATCAGGTTAGTGTTATCCGTTTCGGATTAGCCTCTCACAGTGATCGAAGCCCTAGGACTTCTGTGCCTGACCATCACAATAAGTGACTTTCGCTACATCACCTGTGGTTCCACTCACACACCAAGCATCCGAAAAGAGTGAGGCCAGGAGGCGCGTAAGTGAGCTTTTGTGTCCAGCCGACCAACGCTAGTTACTGATCGATAAGATATCATCGTCCTACTAACCAACAGCATGAGCAGGTAATTAGTACTACTGAGAAGTGTGTGTAACTTACGGTGCTCACTAACTAGATGAACCAAGTTACTCAGTCCAAGAATGTATTGATACTAGAAGGAACCCATTATGATGACTGCGCTGAATGTTATGTCGTTGGTCACAAACTATATCCAAAGGCTCTGAGTCAAATCGATTGTGTGTTTTTAGTCAATAACACAAGACCCTAAGAGTGTCAGACTGCAACTGCTAATGAACTCATGTACTGTTAATCTCTTCCAGCATAGTCCTTTATCCTGAGTTCGTGATAATTTTGTCTAAAAGACGGGCGATTATAAAATGAAAGTATTTGGGGAACTGGTTTATCAAATGGTCTTTTTCTGTAGCAGGTAGATTTTTCTGAAGGTCATGCTAAAAAACCGTTGCTTCCGCTGTATTTTCGTGTCTCAGATTTACAAGCTAAATAAAACTGACCCATGGATTGTTTAATATTTTTGACGTAATAACTAGAGGATGTCAGATACATATGACCAACCAATTGCTTGTGTTATCTTGATGTAAATCAGGAGAGCAGAGTATGAAATGGTTATGGTTCATTTCCTGAAATATGTATTTATAGAAAGCTGGATTACCGGGGGCTTATAAAATTAACATGCTGTGGAACAGACTGAGAATGTAAGAATGGATGGGAATTGAAACAAGCAGCCAACGTATTACTTATCTGTCGATCCCTTCCAGTAGATAACATGATGATTCATGTACACCAGTAGTGAGAAGGTTTGCTAAAACGTCGGCGCCATCCTCCTTTGTAACAGATTACCGCATGTGAGCAAAGCTCGCATTCTTAGGAAGGTGCTGGCTAATCTACAAACTTCCGAAATTTCAGTTAAGATAATTGACGGACGACAATACCGGTACTGCCATCAAAACATCGGCTAGACCCAAGACTAGCATAATTACTGTCGTCTTAGCTCTTGCCACTTTGATAACCGATGTAGTCAAAATGTACCGTCCACGCAGGTTGAGCTATGTTCTCTGTACGCCAAAGCAGTGGCTGTGGTAATGCGTTTTGTTGAAGTCACCAGTAAGCATTAGAATTAACTAAAACGGAGTCAAATGATAACATGGTCAACATGCAAGATAACGTTGGCCGCACCGTTAAACAAGGCTGGCACGTTTTGCTTGCCATGTCGTATAACACACGGCCATCTACACAGTAGATTATGAACGCTTTCAAACGTGACATTACATCGCTGTCGCTTGCGAGCTATCATACTTAATGCCGTCGACAGCGCCCCATGAATTTCATTTTCTTCAGCCTAATCCTTCTCCTTGTTTGCAAAGTTACACTCGTTTCATTCGTCAAAAGGAATGGGAAGGAAAAAGTATGTCTGGGGCAGCAGACATTTTGATTCATTGTCACCCATGACCAAGGCAAAACCAGCCTAAGTCGAAAAAAGTACACAACAACGAGTAAACAAACCATTCAAAATAGTTCTTTTCTTTCGCACAATAATGAGGCTATCATTTTCTTGGCAAGAAGAAAGATTGCGTCAGCCCCTTTGGAAATAAGATGAGCGGATGCTTTTCGATTCGCTATTCACTAACAGTTGCAAGCTGAGGTTATGTAACGATAGCTCTTAAGATCTCACCGGATCAACTAAATGATCGGTTACCAGGATGTGTTTGGTGGTCAAGAAAGTCCAGCGCATCAAGGTTGCTGTGGCCAGTAGATTGATTTTTGACATCGAGGTTGACTGTCACTTACGAGTATGTTTCGCGATGTATTGATGCAGGTGCTATCCGTTTCATCTACGTGGACGTCAGCTTAACTTTCAATGACCAGGTATATTTAGTAAAATTGCAGAATAGTCTGTCAACTGCATATCATTGCGATGAACTGCTAGTTCTCTTATACCTAAGCAGATGTTCCGTTTAACAGCTATAAAAGTGGGTTGCATAACCGATGTCAGTTTTTAACTTGGGTTTTTCTTTAAATGACCAATTTTTAAACGTATTTTCAATAATGCGTTAGTGCTGTGCATATTGTTGCCTCCCAGATTCTGTGCCATATCGGTGCAGGCGGATATGCACAAAGAGTTTCAGATAACCCTTGCAATTCATAGTCATATTATTAAACCTAATCTCTTCCCCAGTCAGTCTACGTTGTATGTGTTTTGGGTTATTTGAATCAAGGTTGTAGCTAACTTCTCTTTGTAAGTAATTGACAAAAATGTGAGCAAATGTGATTACTATCCATTCCACGTGTATTTAAGGTGGGCAACCAATTGCAACTTTCTGTCATGAATTATACTGATACAGAAAGACTATCAGTATTCACACTCTGTTTCACGAGGTACGGTAAAGTTCGAATGAGAAGAGTATAGCTGAAGTTGAAAAGAAGTGTTGTACACTTATCATTGAACATTCAATCCTCTTTTTCTTAATGCTTATAGAGCTAAACAAGAGCAGTTATTTTCTAAAATTTTCTTTCCACCATTCTGAAGAAGTTGGTTAGCAATAAGGGGTCTACTGATCTACCCTTAGTCACTTTTTTATTTGCCTTCAACTTACTTCCTGGTATTCAGATGGAATATTTTTCATATAAGCTTGAAATCTTTAACCCATTCTAATAGAATACAGAAGCTTAAACTGTAGCTGGAAACACAGTCAGACGAAAAATATCAAGTACACTACACCGCTAGATAGAGTCAACATCATTTGTGAACCTGTTGAATTGCTTACAACAATTTCTGCGAGCTTGAAATAGCCATGAACAAAGTTGGATGGAAGCTCTTCACGACTAGACTTAGAAATACCCATAAACCAAATGTATCAAACCTTAATGGTACATCTTCGGTGTGGGTTTTTGGTGAACTGTTAGTCCCTAGTATCCGGTTGTCCATTGGTTTGCCTTTCTTATACGAGAGTTCGGAAGTACGTTCACGTGACACCACTGCTTACAGTCTCATGGAGGTCTATAAGTCGTTACATGAAGTGGCATCCAACTAGAATATGCGTATCACGGAGAAGGTCATGGCTACGTAGTCCTCGTTCTTTATTTTGATAATGTTAGAACCTTTATTTGATTTGAGAAAGGCTAAACCAATCATATGTTAGGATTCTTTGAAGACTTTCCAGTATTTAGCAGAAAAACAATGCTAATAGAAACTTATACTGTATTTACCAAAGTTGTATAAAATCAACCTGCGCATTTCGCTAAAATAGCAGTAAAATATATTTTCCCATCATATGGGTTTTTGGGTCACATCTACTGTGTATAAACAACTTCGTCTAAATTATTTCTTTCCTTGTGATTTTCTACTCTGATAGTTACGAAAGTGCCGGAACAGTAGAATTTCTGTATGATCAAGTCAGTGGTAAATACTACTTCATCGAGGTGAACGCTCGCCTACAAGTGGAGCACACAGTTTCCGAAGAAATTACCGGGTATGTTTATAAACAATGGACAGTTGTTGTTGTACTTGTTTGATCTTACAGACCCTAAAGATAACAGACATTGGTTTAGAAGTGGTTTGAGCGAAGTATGCGCTACTCATTAGGTAACATCATTAGATGTGTCTATTACAACTATAACGTACTTGATATACCCACATGACTTATTTATGAATGTTTGATATGACTTATTGATTAAAATAATCATAAATAATTTGTATACAAGAGGTATCCACAGTGAGAAATTTTATTTGACAGACCTTCTCTCTTTACGTTTTGTTCTTTGGTGTACAAACGACTAATAGTTGTAGCAGTATAATTCCGTAGCTTACTGCTTCAACTATCTGGACAGTCGAATACTCCAGATGTCAAAGTTAAACAAAACTACACAGAATCTCGTGATGAAATTGTCTTATTTGCTAATTCACCAACCATTACACACACACCTCTGAGGGACTGTTATCCGCTGTAATGACCACAACTTTCGGACCTATATAATCGCCTCAGATTTTTAGGCATTTTAAGTAACTCTGTGCGTCTGGTTCACAATATCACAATTTCAGTTTCTGTTTAATGAGTGCCAGACATGTACACGCATTCTGACAACATGACTGATTGTCTAATGGGACATTTTTGATGATGCTGATGTTGTTGGTTTTCATTTCATTCAGAGTGGATCTGGTCCGTTCACAAATCCGAGTGGCTGAGGGTTACTCATTGAAAGACCTTGGTCTGCGTCAAGAAGAAATGAAACCATTTGGTTACGCTATTCAATGTCGAGTGACCACGGAAGATCCAGGGAAAAACTTCCAACCCGATTCTGGTCGTATTGATGTAAGTCAAGATGGCTGTTGTTAATTTATTCTTGTTCGCAGCCTGAATTCTTTGAAACTATTTACTAGAGGGCTTCTTACTGTATTCACCTATGGGGTCACAAACCAGCCCTCATTGGAATGATCATATATTTATCCACTCAACTGGCTTACACTTTTGACACAGGGCTACATAGTTTGGTAATGTCAGTTAACTGCGCAAATATTTGAATGGAATGGAAAGAGTCCAGTATATTCAATGCCCGATTCTTGAACCGTTTGCAGTAAAGCATGATATCGGGAGACTCGAAAGTCTATTCGAACCCGAATGCTCGTACTCTAGATTGTAACGTGTTTTTCTATCTACACACCAGCTACTGCTCATGCAGAACTTACGATGCGTTGGAAAATTATATTTCAATTGTTCCCCTCCGAAAAAATCTTGTCCAGTTTTATCCTTGCCTGTATCCTTGCCTTCGAACATGATGGATTGTTCAATTCCGACGCCGAAGAAACATTAGACTCATACTAATGATCAGGGTCTTGCTTGTCTCACTATTGCAGAGGATGTTTCATGACTTACTTTTCCTCACCACTTAAGCTCCCTTAGCTTTAGACATGCATAAAGACACGTCTAAAGAACAACTGCTCTGTTTTAGTGTTTTTAGAAACAATAAGCACAATTCCTTCACAACAGTGTTAATCCGGCTATCAAGGAATTGACAATCAGAATGTATTTTTTAACTGCGAAGCTACCGCTTGTCGCGTCTTGTGCCATTCTCTCAACGTTGGTTAAGGTGACGGCAGCAGTCAGGTGTCCAGTACAGTATGGCAGTTTGAGGACTGAGTTCTTTAAAATGAAGTGTTTGTTCTGCAACGCGTTACTGGCTTTCCGCATGGGTCTTAATAGAGGCTGACGGAAATTTCACCAAATCAGTATACTTACGGCTTTTGGTGTGACTTCTTGTATCCTTTACTGTTTCTTTTTCCTTTCTCATGATCAGTTTACTAAATTTAGCATCTCTGTTCACGAATATCGCATTTATATTGACGTTAAAGATCAAATCTGTCCAACCTGGTAATCGTACAGTAACTTCTCTTCGAAAGTGATACACTCTGCTCAATATCAAATTGGTTGCTATCAATTGTGGGTGATGTTCAATTTACACGAAAATCAAAATCCTTTACTACTCACCAGTAATATATTTAACTGTTGACAACACTTGCACTTCTCCCCATCCTGTGTAGACGCTGTGTACCACTATCCATTCGCATCTATATGATGTGTTTCTCTGTACCAATCAGATGCAATTTCATGACACAGTTTTGGTTAATCCTAGTCAACCAAGCTTTATCGTTTTAAGAAAGCGAATGTTTAATGTCAGACATACGTACAAAACATTTCCATCGACTTGAGTCACGCAGTAAGTAAAATGATAGTGATAGATCTTCACAGAGAGTTTAATGAATGAACACAGTCGATTTTGGACTTATACGGAACGGTCAATTCAGTTTGGCGGTTATTCAAGAATAAATTAGTGTAAAGTTGGAACTGTGTGGAGAGTGGCTGAATAAGTGTCAGACTGGGAGCTATTTGAAGATGTAAAAATACTTTGAGAAGTTCCATTCAAAATGGCGGCTTATGTCAGATAGAGTTTTAGCCTCAAAATTTTGTTCTGTGTGTTGCGATGAGAAACCGTGAAGTTAACGAAACATTTACAGTAAACTTCGCTATAAAGTAATCGTAATTATAACATGTGGCGAACAAATGAAACGCTTTGACAACACTGAAAGAAGGCAGTCGTTGAACTGTACAACCAGTAGGCAAAAAATCAGGCACAGATAAATCGGCTGATACATTATTGTCGAATGAACCGAGTCTTTAAATGTTGGACTTGAAACCTTTGCCTCCTGCGTTTGGTGCAAACACTAATAGAAAGCGATCACGTCGTATTTTCACTGTATGCAACTCATAGATGCCGGAGTAAAGACAGAATTAAGAGCTCGTTTCATACACGAACAAGCGGATAAACACCTAAGTGTTACTTACCATCCATAGGCAAAAACAACGAATCGACGCATTTGAGTGCTTCAAGAACCAAACTAAGAGCCCGTATAGAAATTGACTATTCGAACAAACTGCACGAGGAGGCAGACGTAGAAGACGGATTTGTCTGTTTGATGTCTAACACTCTTGCCTCTAGCTACATTGAAAGCCATGTCTACTGTTCTTATTATTTAACAGCTAATGTATGATTTTCGCAGTGAAGTCAGTTTACTAGAAGCGGAAACAGAAAAATGACAGGGATCAGCATTTGTTTGAGATACTCAGCTAAGGTAGTGTTGTAGCTAATGTTTGCTGCATGCATCAACCTGTGGCGAAGTCTTCACTGATGTTCTGACCTCTAACTTGTAATTCGGTAATAAGTAGCCTGATCCCAAACGTCACGACAATAAAGGCAACAGCTTCCAGGCTCAAATACTATAAACTCTTGAGGAGGATTTTAGTTTCCTATCTAGTTAATATATATTTGTACACATTTACACGCGCTTAACCCGATTAGACTGCATGTGGTATCAAATATGCCAAGTTACTAAACCCAGCTTGTATTCTTACAAGGCGATTTCCGTTTGTGTTCCAATGAGCAAAGCCCAGAACTGGGCACAACCTTCAGCTGCTGACCATTGTGGTATGTACCTGTTTAACGAAGACGTCAAGAAAGCGTAGCCTTTGTCCTTCTTTTTCTCCAGAGATAGATGAATTTTATCGGGGACCTCCATGGATCTATGATGTTACTAGTGCACAGAGCGTAATGGGCATGTTGCACGAACTTCTTGTTATCACTTGTTCTTCCAACCTTTTTCTGAACCGATAGTTCCACTGCCACTTCGTCTCTTCTTCTCGACTGAATTATGAAAGGGATGTCGTTATAGTCAATTGCTTACAGGTTGTGAATCACACAAACTACATTCAACGCAGAAACATGCTCTGGCAAACATAACATCAAGTGTGCAATATAAAGAGGTAGTCATCAACCAAGTGATACGGTGCCTCAACACTAGTGGGTCACAAAAAGGTATCCAGAAGCATCAAACAAACTGTTCCGGAAGAACCCTGCAAAATTATACAGTACCAGACTGTTCCTTACCAGTATCGATGTACTGAAATTTATATATGTATACACCGACATACATCTATACACATAACTCGTGTTTCCGGACATATTACTCTTATCATCAAAGAGATTGGAACAAGTTAAAGTAGTTTCACTCACATAAAGTTCTTCACAGGTGTCCATGGAACCCTGAAGAGTCAGTATCCAATGGAATCAAATTCTTATTGACCTAGAAGATGATCACATTCGCGGCAATCATCGAATCAATAGTTGACAAGGTAATTTGTGAGCTTTTGGAACTCACTGCTATCTAAGGTTGTTTCTTCAAGCAAAATACTTTTAACTAATCAGTCGAAAACAGCTCACGAACAATCGGTAATTTCTGACGTATCACTTGAGACTTGGAACCTCTTTCACGCCTAGTTATTGTGTTATACTTCTCGGAGTATACCTTAGGTAAGACCAGGATCATCGCACTAAACCGAAAGTATTAGGTCATGAGTCTACAACGTGGAGAAGAGATCAAATTACTATGGCGTTACTGAACGCGATAAAATATTAGTGGGTTGGGGTGGAAAAAGAACTGAGCTTTTGGACACGTGACACATACTGTATGACCTCAATTTCTGAACCTATACGGACCCAACGTAAATTTGTTAGGTTGAAAGAAAAACAACGGTTATATTCCCAAGGGGATAATCGTTGTTTTGTTGGCCTTCGTGATTTCGGCAGCACTTTCAGCCCAACTTTTCAATGTAGGTCGACGTCCCTGTTCATTTTGGCGAACATTTTCCACATCAAGTTTACGCCCTGTAACTAGTATGTGGTCTTCAACTCTTTTGAAACGATTGCGTTCCAAAATTAAATCAACCAAGTGTTTATACCTATCCCATAACTTTCTCCATCTCTACACGCTCTACTCCACAGGACTAGACAATTCGAAGTGATTATTGAGAGCTGTTGTGTAAAACTGACGTTGACCCGTTATTTTCGAACTATCTCATCGATTCCCGTCTCGTCTGCTCCGAAATCTGTTATTGCCTCACCTGATCTGAGGAAACTTCTAAGTCAAGCAAAGAATATTACTCACAAACGTTATTGGCGGTTCATAAGTTGTACTCAGCTCAAGAATTCTCACTCAGGTTCAGGTGTATTCGAAATGACTGATTACCTGTTACTTTATTTTGCCCCACTTTTTCCAAGGTTAAGCAATGAACTCCATCTTGAGTATCACCAGATCAGTTTTAATAAACACGGTTCCAAAACGTCAGCAAAGCTAAAATTGATCTTCACCTGCCTTGAATTGGAATGTCTATTCTTCTATTAAACTTGATTTCCGTTGCTATTTAACGTTAATAAAAAAAGTTGCCACTGTTTACTAATACCGAAGAAATTTATAAGTTGGATGCATTCGATTACTCTGGCAAGTATCGTTGAAGTTTCAAGCTTTCAGTCTGCATCGAACACTAATTTCGAGTCTCAGCGTATTCCACCAGTCACATGTAAACATGTGAATATAGAACACGAGACTTGGAGGCTGCTGAGGCGAGTATATTGATAAATCCTGTGTTAACCGCAGTCCGATCATGATCCAGTCATTGTCATGCTTTGAACAATGCTTTATTTGCCCTAACTTTCTGATCGATATCTTCCATTTGATTTCAGGCCGAGATTTCTGGAATTAAGATTTAGCAGTTTTGCTAACAGTATGGACAACATAAATGTTTCACCCTCCAGGTCACTGTGATAACAATCATAATCTTGCACAGGCGTGCACAATTATGGATACAAATAAACTTCTCTGATTGTTATTGGAGTTAGTTTGATTTGTTTAGTCAGTTTTGTTAGCAATAAATTAAACCATACATCCCTTTAAATCAGATCTGCGTCAAAATTTGGACAGTTGTCACACCTCTCCGTGGTAAAATGGTTGATTAGCTGATGGGCGTTGTTCTTAACTCGGCGTGGCGGTACGTTCAGAGTTTGCAGCGCTCGGGACCTGAGATTGCCTTAACATATTGACTGTAATGCTGGGCGTAACTCTAATTGAAGTTCACGTCATTTGGTTATAAGTCTTTTCACCAACTGATGCTGGTTTGTTACGCACACTAGCCACATTTTGTTCGTGAGCTTACGTACAACCAGTAATCCAAATGATATCTGGTATGTCCTAGCTCATACGTTCATTATGTCAGTAATCAACAGTCTCTGGCCTCTAACGCCCACAGTTTGGACGGAACGCCTATTTTCACTGCTACACTTGTTTATGAAATTGATAACTTACCTATTGGTGTTATGTCATTAAATCAGGCTGTAGAGTTGCAGACTACTTTGCCAACTTTCATATTACAGGTATTATTTTTTAGAATTATGACTAGCTAAATAATATTTAAACAAAGCTATTCTTGTGAACCTCTGTACTGCTTTATCAGCCCGCTTGTTTCCGACAATATTTATTAAATAAAGTGGACCATGTAATCTGGAAGCTTAAAGACTATCCAGCGGATATTTCGTTTGTTTATCTTACTTGGAAATTACTTGTTCTCCATTTATTTCTTTGCCTGACCTGCAATATTCGTGTAAATGTATGTCATCAGTTAATGGTGTTCACATAAGCTAGATTCTGTAGCACTTGGTGATGGCCCTTACTCATTCTGCTCAGGTCACTTGACTATCGATCCTCCGACTGTTTATGCAGGTCCAACGTTTCCCACACACCTCGGTCTGGGTTTAGATTTTTTGACAGTAGTCAACCTAGGCGTGATCTAGCATGTTATACCAGCAACCGCTGATTATTGTAAATTCTTACAACATAATTTGGAATGCATTGCTGCTGTGTTTTATTTATCAGCGGGAAGTTCTGCTTGATGAGAGTGAGCGAATTTTTTAATTGTGAATTACGTGGCGATGTTATGTGTACAATATTTTCTAGTCCTGTGAAAAACCTGAAAGTCTGACATAGTTTTAAATACACAAAAATTGTTAGTAACATGAGATAGAAGTAAACATCAATGGCTTATTCACTTTGATTCCTGACTGGATTGCCCGTTCATTATGAGGTGAACCAACCTTCTGATTCACTGGCTGTAGATGGAATCCTTCACCAGACAAGTCAAACCACTGAGTCACAGACTCCATGTGGAGTCATTTAAGCCAACCCCCTTCTGCAGTAAGATTGACGAGGATGAGCCTTGAGTTACTGCTGTTCTGACATGTCAGTCAACTCACCTTTTCGTTCCGTTTTCTGTATGCTTCTAAATTCGATTTACTCCCTTCGAGATAACCAATACCTATTAGTGTTTCGTCAGGATCGTCGATAACTCAGTCTGTGCTGCTCGTGAACACGGTTCAAACATTAAAATGAACTTATGTGTGTGCATAGTGAAAAATTAGTTGGATAATATGAACGATATTTTTGTGCTAATCGACTTTACAAAATAGAAGCATGCTATGGGAATATTAAAGGTATTGTTGGAAATATTTTACTGGTTACATTCATCTATTTGAGGACTTTTTTTTATCGGAAATTACCGCTGGGACACATTTCTTCTGATATAAGTAAAATTAAATTGAATGCAACACATTTTTGTGAAGACCGAATGGATTCATCACAGATGCTGAGCAAGATCATGTGACTTAGTAACGGTGCACATTATGTGCAAACGTTGTACAAAATAACCTGATTACTTTTCCTTTAATGCTTTGGAAATTTGTGACATTATGCAGATTGGTTGGCATAAGTTCTGTGTGAAAAATAGCAGATAGGAGTTTACGATACACCAAACTAACTCTCAATAATGGACTGGATACAGCATGAGATAACTGTGATTATGGCAGGCATCCGATTTTATAGATCAGTACTTTTAAATATTGAACTAATGCATTGGATTGGATGGCTTCTGGTCAACATATGTTCAACAGCAACAGAGTGAGCTGTACCCAGCTCAGCGATATATCACTGTAGGTTGTTAGTAGAAACATTATATATTTCACCTTCTTAGCCAGAAGACGCGTACTAGCGTTTATTGTTCTATGGGTCTAACACTTAGAAAGAACAGTCAATTTCTTTAATCGTTCCAGCTGTGTGGTTATTCAGTCAGTTAACAAGTGATTACAAATGATAATCATTTTGAGCTCATTTAGTAGATTATGACTTCACAAGGTAATGAAAACAAAAGCCAGTCGTAAAAGAAATTTAGTATTTGCTGGCTAACCATTCTGTCACATACTTGTTTGCAGTACTGATAAGTAGTTTGGCAGATTTAGTAATTTCGAAGGTACCCAATTGCGAAAAACCTGAACTTCGACTGGATTCGAACCAGCGACAGAAAAAGCATGCCCAAACGCGGTAAATACTCTACCAACTGAGCTACGAAACCTCTCCAGAGGCTCAAAAATTGCACATTTGGATCCACTTACCTACCTAATCAACTGTGTCATATGGAATCCACCAAATGATCCAGCCGATTGACTGCCCAAGCAGGATTTTCCGATCAGTTCACGCTGGAATCCACCAACACCACCGATAAGCATTGACAGTGAATTACTGATAAGTAGTTTGGCAGATTTAATAATTTCGAGGGGTCCCAGTTGCAAAAAATGTGAAATTTCTGAGCTTTTGGCGTGGCTTCGTAGCTCAGCTTGTGCAGCATTTGCCGCGTTTGGGCATGTTGTTTCTGTCGCTGGTTCGAATCCAGTTGAACTTCAGATTTTTTGCAATTGGGTCTTTTCGAAATGTTTGATTATTCAATGTATGTTATAAAACTAACTTGCTAAACAAGGAAGAGTTGACATTACATGAATAAATTCAGCACAGGCGATGGAGAGCTTGGAAACGTTTTATAGCCAACGAGTCAGCTGTAAGGGATCAGACGTGAAACGGAAAGTTGGTGGGGAAAGCTATGTCAAGTGCTGTAATTTTATGCTAAAGTCCAGCGAAGATAACTTGGTAACGGTATAGTCAATGTAGTGATTTGCAGCACATAATGAGAAGTCATATTCTGAGGGGTTAAAGAATTGACAAGGCAAGACAGAAGCCTAAATTTTGACGTATTCGGGAGTGTGCTCGTTGGAAATGTTGGTAACCCTACTCCCTTTTAGTTATGATAACTGAATGGAAAGAAATTCGTTGGTTTGAACTTCAGTTACTCCTGCTGTTTCCGTTTATTTAAGTGACCCGCACACCAAGTGGTACTTATATTGTACGCTTACGTCGAATGATTCAAAAAATTCATTTCACTGTCTCAACTTAGACCTTAGCGATATAATTCCAATAAATTTTCGGTTGATTCTTTTTTTGAATAACCTGATTCATTATCATAACTATTGGACGATCTGTCTTTAACAGGATCTCAGCTACCCTGTGATGTCTAACTGTTTTGCCCCTCAGAGCAATTTTACTGTTTTTAGGTAAAAATTTCAATCTCTGTTTTAATCAGGCCTTTGGAGAGACTACTGAACATTTCGTATGATATTCATTTTGGAAAGATAACTCCAAACCCTCTTATAGGGAAGGAGACATTTGACGTGGAATTCGAGAAAATAGACACGTATCGTCAACTCACTCAACTCGATAGCTCACCAGATATAGTATGAAATCCACTTTGGATTGTTGAGCCTGACAAAACAACCCGTATCTTCTGAACGTGCGTTTATGTCTTCTTTTGTCAAAGGATTCTGTCGATGTCTTGTTTGTGAGTGCAAGTTAACATTAATGAACAAGAAGCATTTGATGTATGTCAACAGGTAATGTAACAGATAGACGTAAAAACACCTACAGAAGATGGTTTGTACTGATTATCGTATGATGATAGTGGGTACTATTTTAATGATTAGCTTCGTTATGAAAAGTTCTATGCTTACTAAAATTGAACCATCTAATCCTGTGGGTCTAACAGAAATATATTACCATGGAAATGAACAATGTGTGCGGGAATGCAAACAGACATTCGAGAAGATTCTGTTAATGTGCGCCAAGGGTTTCAATTGGTTTGCTTCTTAGAAAAAGAAGTATCGAACTCGAATAGCATTGTACGTAACCGGTGTTTACAGGCTCCAAACAGATAGTGATATGTGAATTTCCAGTACTAACGAAACGGTTGTGGGTTCCACATCCGATCACCCCATCTGAGTTCAGGCAAATTGATAATAGCATACCTACTTTTGTGTCAGTCACTTGTATGTCAGCAAGCTACTTGTAGTGCAATGTAGTGACACTTTTTAACTACTGGAACTAGAAGGCTCACTAAAGAGAAAGAACGGGTACAAGCTGTGGTAATTTTCGGTGAGTTCATTCCGCACAGCTTGATAAAAACTGTGCCTTATCTCTTCAGATCACGGCTACCAGGAATGAACTAATACAGCCAAATGCTTTTGGGATTTTTACTTGAAAATGCTAACTACTTTAACCCTTTTGTAGAAATGTAGTACTCAGCCTATCAGGTCATGCATCTTGTGGAACATGTTAAAACTGTTTTATTTCCAACTGTACTGCCGAAAGGGATAGGGCTGGACAGTAGTTTAATCTTTTACTCGGCAGTAATTCATCCCAGAAATCAGGTCTACAGTTGGATTCAAGCAGTGCAATAGAATATTCCACAACCTGTATTGATGAACACATTGAATGACCACAGAAGATAATTACGTGACTCGGAAATGACTGGGACTGGCCTTACAAAAAGGATTTTAACTGTTGTCATTCTACTGTGATACTCGCACGCTTCAAATCCACACATAATAATAACTGACCCCCACGACACACATGTCAATGTTCACTTAATTCAGAGAACCGAGAAGTTAGTGATTTATGGCCTCTTGCAACGTTTTCTACAGTAACTTTCTTCAATATTTTCAAGGGTCTGGGCAGCTTATTTCGTGCGAAAAACTTCAAAAATAACGTGCAAACCGCATTACTGAAACTGTTACCACTTGCAAAAAGGTCTCCTCAAATTTGGGCTTGTAGACAGTAACGTTTATAACAAACTGATTTTACAATCTGACTGTTTGTTGGATTGTACATGTTTTAATTTTTTACTTAGAAAGGGAGCGTATTTTGGAGTAATGGTTTTAATGATTCTGAATTTCGTATACTCACTGTAAGACCACTTTGATTCACACTGAGGTTTCAGTCAGCCAATCACTGTTAATATGTACATCTGCGATTGACAACGGCACGAATAAACAGATTTTTCACTTTCTTTTTGATAAGGAAGACAGCATTGCCGCAATCGTAAAAATAGTTTTGCAGTATACCTCTAGGCTCGCGCCTCGATACCCAAATACTCTCACGCCATCAGTAGTGCGACATACAATCCTATGAGTGCAACTGCTTTTCGCTTGACTGTTTCCTTCTAGCCTGTCTGACAACGTTGCACCTAGAAGAACCAATGTACTGGTCAGCATAACTCTCCAGATCGATACAGTTCACAAGGCAAAATAGCAGTTTAGGTCAAGCCACTTAATAACCAAATGTTAACGGTCGAACACAAAAGCAACCTGACGTTGAAGCCATCATACACCGATCAAGTGATTGTGGACTAAAGTCCTGGTTCGGTCACGTCCACCTGCATTCCAGGTTTTGTTATCGTAACCTCCTGCAACACCGACGACTTGACTAACTTCTCCTGGTTGTAAGCAACTTAAGTATAAAATTAAATACTGTGACATTCACGTTTCTTGCCTCTTTGGATTAATCCGCTTATATTACTTGATCTGCTTTTGGGATCCCATATGTAGTGAAATTATTTTCGTATAAATATGTAGATTAATTCAGTTAATCTTTGTATACAAGGTGATATAATCACATTAAGGGAATTGGTGGTTTAGTAACTTCAAACATTAACCAAGGTGGACCCAATTATTCACAAAGCCATCGTCTATTCTGCGACACTGTTCCTGACAAGTAGTTGGTTTTTTCTCCGTGACAGGTATTCCGTGCTGGCGAGGGCATGGGTATCCGTCTGGATTCAGCCTCCTCGTTTGCCGGCGCTGTCATATCACCTTACTACGATTCACTACTGGTCAAAGTGGTCGCCAAAGCCAGCCAATTCCAACATGCTGCCAACAAAATGCTTCGAGCACTTCGGGAGTTTCGCATTCATGGAGTTAAAGTAAGCCAGTCTTCTACAACTATGTAAAGCAATGAATCTTTTTCTGTGTACGGTTGCCAACCCCTAAGTAAATGCAAGTGAATGAATGATATACTTTCTTCATTAGTTTTGGTTCTTGCTTGACCTTCACAAGTCGCACAAGTTAGTACAGTGGTTGACAATTGCATTTAAACGAAACTGCAATGCACACAAAAAATATGCGCCGAATTCTCTACCTCGATGTGCGCAGTATATATTTTTCTCATGAATCTGTGTTAACGAAACCATAACAAGGTTGACCTCATATGTGAACTAACATCCAAAATCGACTTACGAGAGGATCATGGTGGTAATTAGAACTGAGGAACTGTTAACGGGGCTATCCATATCGACTCAGCGATGACCCCTGCTTGTGAACCCAAAGATAAGCAACAACTGAGCTTGGGGATACTAGAGGTTAGAAGAGAGATTCGTAGTCCGCGGCGTTTGTGACGGAAACATCTTACATCCGAGAGTTGTCAACTTGTCTTCTATTCACCCTAGGTTATATGACACGTTGCTCATTTCTGTACAAGCCAGTTTGTTATATACCTGTATATTTGTGGAAATCCCGTGAACAATCATACTGAACACTATGGAGTGAGAAAGTTTCTTTTAAGCGATTCATATTTAGACGATATTTCTAACGTTTATATCGGAAGATTTCGAAGAATTAATTCATAGAATGAACTGAAAACGGTTGATCATTCAAATCACTGTCAAACCTTAATCACACCGTCACTTGATCAGTTGGATGGCTTACGGGATGTGGGTTGGCCAATTCAATTTCAAAGCCTGGACGAAACGATTCAGGCATAAGATAGTGGGTTATGGTGGCGACTTCCAACGGTTTCAGTTACTGACAAAATTCTACCTTTGAATAGATTACCTTGATCCCATAGAGCGAAAGAAAACGCCTCCGTCACGTTATTATAATCTTCCAGGTGGGATAGTATGACTCTGCTGATAGACTGTTATTACGCTATTGGACCAAGCTTCGTAATGTTTACGAACGAGAACAGATAAGTGTATGGTCCTACAGCCGACCTAACTGATTTTACAAGAACAAATGAAAAAGTATTCACAGAACAAAGATAACTAGACAAACATTTTATCTTTCTAGCATAAACACAAAACTGGTCTGGAAGTATGATGGACACGCAAGCTGACGACAAGGAATGTACTGTTAACCTAAGTCGAATGCCTTCGCGTAGTAGTTTCAGCCACCATATCGCCCCTGAATGATAAGTCAGTGCGCACGGCTTTCTCCTCTGCCAACTTCGACTGGATTCCCTCATCCCGATATTCTGTAGGGTCGTTTCTAAAACTTGTGTGTAGTGATTTTACATGGACTCTTTATATGTGAATACCGATTCGTCAAAATATGTGTCCATCTTGCCCATTCGTACTGCTTTATTTGACAAACAGTTCATGGAGTTTAATTCTATTGTAGGTGCCATAAAGCTGGTAACTAATGGAGGACATAGTTGATAAAAGTTGTACAGCACTCAAAATAACTTTCGCAAAACAGCTTTCGCAACTTCATTGACCTATCAGCCAACATCTTTAAAAAAAAGGCATTAGACTGAGGTTTCACTCTGCTTATAGCTCATCAGTAATGTCTGTCCTCGTCGTTGGTAGATTCTGAACTTAGGCCTCGCTTTTATGTGATAACTGTTTTGACTTATGCGCTGTTAACCATATTAGACACGACTGAATTTTCACATACAGTTGAATAACCCTACTACTCATGATTAATCAAAATACGACTCAACAAGTTAGGAAATATCTGTTATTTCAACTAGATGAGAAGTCCTAATCGTGGGGTCAGTGATCAGAGACATACAAACATTTACACTGTCTCTTCTGGAAGTGATCGGGGTATCTCAGGTTCACTGGTAAACGAGTGTGACCGAGCGTTGACGTCTGACATTTCTGTCCAGCCTCCCGAATTCAGTTATCCTGCCAAAGGTAGTGTACAGCTGAAATCATTGGAAGTCGCCATTAGAACCCATCTTTATGCATTTAAAATCGTTTCGTTCAGATTTTGGAAACGAACTTGTTCAAACGCATACTCAGCAAGCCTGGAACGATCTACTCTTCAAATGATGGTTGGGTTAAGCCATGAAATTGGTTCTTATAATCGAACAGAATCATCGTCTGAATATGTTCACTTTTGACACAGTCTGTTTAGAATCTGCTGGATTTTCGCGAGGTTGTCCTTTTTGGCAGACTTCTGACCGACTGTTTTCGTTTGCTTCTGCGCTTATTGTTCATTATGTCGTTTACTTCAATGTGATAGTGTCGATGAACTGCATCTTTGGAAGATTGTGGACTGGATTTTAATCTGTTCGATGTGAATCAGCCTTGTGATCTACATTCAGTTTTTCTTCAAATAACTGCATAATCTTATATTTCCGATTGTCTACTGAAGAATATTGATTCCAAGCTCTTTAATTCAAACGCTATTGTCGCACAGTTCAACTTTGTGATTAGTGTGCTGGCAATAAACAGATATCGGTTTGATAGAAACTTTCAAACTTAAGTTGTGTCCGGCAACACATCACGGTAAACAACGCTGTCATTCTGTGGAGATGGCTTGTTCAATAGGTCACACACGTGTCAGAATTTTACAAACGCATGCAGACTGTGACGTTGAAAGTTTTGGATTGTAATTTGTGGACATCTACTAGACAGTTTGATGTAAATCAAAGGAAGTGCATATAATACTAATGGCCCAGAGGTTTTTTTTAATGCGGTGTCTCTAGGTTTTATTACGAAAATCCTACCTTGGCTACAGTAGGGTATGTTGCTGTCTGGTGCTTTGATTACTTCAATAGGTCGGCAAGTACTTACGTTTGCCATATTAATATAAGTTATGTGGATATTATCTCAATCAACTGTAATGGTTTGTTTGAAATTGTTGAATTCTGTTAGGAGTTAATACCGTGTTTAGTCTTCGACTGGTTTACTGTCATTTGTAACCGAAAAAGTTAAACAACGGTACATATTCTGACCAAGAAAGGCAACAAACTTAGCGTTTTCCCTCCGAACTCATTTCAACAAGGGGATAGATGGCTTTCTTACCTAGCGATCAACTTCTTGGTCTCCAACCAATCCATCACGATAATTGAAAGTTAATTTTCTCCCCTTCATCCAAAGTGTATAACCCCATTTGATACAGTGGTATCTACAGGATCTCATAGAGCTCATGGATGCGACTGCTGATTTGTTGTATCATTGGACAATATGTATATTGTTATAACAAGAAGTTTAACGTAAGGTAACTTCTATTAATCCTGAGCCTATATTAGAAGGCTTTTAGAATCCCTAACCGTCACCAGAGCTAGCCAAAGGCTTATGGAGGGGTGCATTTAACACGTCGTCAAACATAGTTCAGAAGGAACGACACCTCCAAAGTTGGCAATCTCAGCTCGGCAAACAGGGGTTCTAAGAAGAGGTGCATGGACGGCTTAGTACTTAGGGCACTTTCAACTCAACATTTTGAAGTCACTTTGATCTTCATTCACTCTGTATCTGTCTACAATTTTAGACAAACATTCCATTCCTTGTCAATGTCTTCAATCACAAAAGTTTTCTCACCGGAGCTGTGGATACATACTTTATTGATGAGCATCCGGAACTGTTTGAATTACCAATGTCGAAGAAACGGGCTCAACATCTTCTACATTATATCGGTAAGCGCTACTGTGTGAATTTTCACATCCGGTACTTGTGTCGGTTGGTCAACTTTCGCCATACTATTTTAAACTTATTCTGTCACTGTAGGAACGAAGCGTAGACAAACAGATTTGTACGTTCAGTTCGCACACCAGGTTGACCTGACGGACTTGGTGATTCATCATCTTCCCTGACCTATTGACCTTTAAGCCTCGGGACTATGGGTTCCTGCAGGTTAGTCATCTCATCCACCTGAAGCCTTGTGACGAGCTAATTCATTCATGCTGAAAGAGAACGGCAATTACACGGTGTCAGTATTGTTGTTCTGTTTGCTGAGTGGTTGAAATTTCTTCAATTCTATGCAATGCAATGATCATGCGCAGTTAGGATGTGGCTTCATTTTCGAAATATAACACGACAACGCACAACTATTGTGTGCAACCGAGAATTCAAAAATTAGATCCGTGGGGAAACATTCTGTAATTGTGGACATACTGTAATGTTGAAAGAACATTAGTACAGTTGATATGTCATGAATTTTATTATCACATCTAAATACCAGAGTTGTGTCTCTACTCACCTGAATTGCTCAGCAAAAACTCTGATATAGTACTAGTCCATCTTCTCTCAAAAAGTGTATTGTTCATGGGAATATCGGTTTTGGTGGTCAGAATCACCGCGACATAATGTCGCCGTACCCGGCGTTGTTAGCTATCTTTGTGATTGTGACTGAAGGTTCGTAAACTTTTTCGAATAGAAATGTGTCAGCCCAACGAACAGCTAATGAGTACGTTTGACCTTAGCCACCACCGTCTGTAAAAATGCAGAAGCTTTCTAACCATCAGCCGATCTCCGGCAAACTTTGTTGTGATCGTTGGTATAATGGTATTTAGTACAGTAATATTTATTGTTATACCTCCCCGTTAATTTTGGCGCTTCTGAGCTTATTGGGCTTAAGAGTAGTCAATGATAACAAAATTACCAACCTTGTTGGCGCGGATACTTCAACCCAGATTTAGATACTTGAAACTGTAGGTTTATTTTAACAACTTTGTCGGAGCAGAACGAAGACATATGTTGCGAAGCCAATAGTTCTTTTATTCTTACCGGTCGCAGACATAAATCATGCCTTCTGTAGACACTAGGCAAAGACAGACAGGGAGTGGACATGTATACATTCACACCTAGTATTATGAAATCAAGACCACAGCCACTTGATGAATCGCTTCTGGATTTTCCAAGTATGAAGCCTCGGTTAGTGAGTTTTGACCACCAAACTGCTGCTAACTTGAAGTCTGATCTATTTCTCACGCATGCAGTTGTCCAATTGTGTTTGGTTCAGACCGTCAAGTGACTAGTTCTGCATAAAGAAGAAACCGTTTTCTCTAACTACTCTCTCTCTCTCTCTCACGCTGTTTGCCAGTCCAGTTGCAGTTGCAGTGACGTGTGCGCACGCAAAACAAACGGACGGCTTTCTCATTGAGTAGCAGGACACGTCGTGAAATGGTTAGAACAACTGATGACGCAACAGCCTCAAACCGGTTAAACCGTTTTAGAAATCTCACGTCATCGGTTCCTAAACCCCTGACAATAGCAGGTCAACAAGCCGCTTATTTAATATAGTGTTACGCAATCAACACCAAGACTAATAACCTTTAATGAAGTTACGTTCACCCGAACTTAACCACCAGTTCTGTATTTTTTATGCAATACTTAATGCGAATATATGCGGCTAGTCCCTGACTGTCTACATTTATTTCATATATTATCACCAGGTTTTAAACCTGCTACTGATGGGATTAAATTAACTGTCAATACATAGCAGCTCACATCTTTTCTGCTCTGATCTAGGTGGATTGGGATAGCCTGGAGGTTTTTTCCCCGTGCAAATCTGCTGAATGCTCAGCCTTATTCAGCTCATCTTGGCGTATCACATGACAGCTGTGAAAAAAGGAAACAGAATATTGTCCTACGATAAATTTTATTACTTATACTTCCTCTATCTAGCACTTAGATAACTTTCCAAAGGGAGCCAAATAAGTGCGTCCAGAGTTAGTAGATATATCAGGGAAATTTTTTGAGTTGTGCTTACTTTCGGATTAGACTGCTTAAACGGTTGTATCCAGGACCCTAGCGCCTTTCAGATGATTCCACTTGTTAACGAAGTCTCTCTACTTCCTGAGTGAGCATTGTGCACTGACTGATTAAAGTTTTTGGCTGTTTTGCATGAAATTTTGCTCAACTTTCACCTTCCAGTTACGGACACTTTGACACACATTATAGATTCCTACGAAATCGTCTGACTGCATTGTAGTAAAGTACAGTCTACTCATTACATAAATTGACAAGTAGTTATGAGGATTTTCTGTCAGCAATATTCTCAATATTGAACCATGGACATCATAACCACTGCACTCTTCGTATAATATAAAACTGCTGTCTGTTGTCTGTTTTACATGATCCGCAACTATCGATCGATAATGGCATACATCCACGTGTCACACACAAGGGTTTACGTAAATGGTATTTGTTACTATCGTCAAACGTCCTCCTTTGAGGTCAAGCCCTTGATCTCACGTCGTGGCCAACCGCTCTGGAGTGGAGTTTCAGTGTCGGTTGAAAATTAACCTTCAGCGGTCAATAACCATTTGCGTGTTTGACCAATCTTGAGGGATGTGTTGTTTTCCAAATCATTAGGCTTAATACCCCTTACGCACGTAAGTGCCAGTTTCGGTTTTGGTACATGATTGAACTTCGCGACGTCTAATAGCTCTATTGTAGCACATAAAGAATCTGACCTCTGAGTTTCTTTCGACCAACATAGTCAACCTTTAAATTAAACATATCTTCATTACTTTACTGTAGGTAATAGCCTCACCAGTGGTTATTCGAATTTGTTTTGGTCCGTTGTGAACAGTGGGCAAAAATTGAAATTTTGAATGGCACTGTAGACTTAAATTTGCACCATTTTTGAGGATTTTATCACGCTGATAGCTGTCTGAGAAGATAACTACGTCACACCAAAGTCGGCACATGCGTGGAACCTCGGTAACTCTGCATGTTTTCCTACGCTCTCGTTTTAACACCGGTGATCTGTCACCTTCTCAGTTTTACTCCTTTTCTGTTGCAACTATGCATCTGACTATCTTCTTAGTTGTAGTGACTAGATGAGTAATTGGCCGTCACACCGTGTTTTCTGTTACTCTAACAATATGTTACATTTAGACGTTAGGCCATAACTGCCTGGGAATAAAACTCCGGATGCCAACTCACTAAACCGTAGTTTTTTTCAATAAATCGCCGTCAGTAATTCTTATTCAGATCCGGATGATTATTTCATAAATCAAAACCAAATGATGTTTTGGTTCTGAGAATAACTTAAAAAACGACAACTGTTTGTGATATTTGTTGTTGCTTTTCGCTTTCGTACATAAACTTCCGTCAAATGAAGCAATCCATGTAACTATATATATATATATATATATATATATATATATATATATATATATAACTTTTCAACTGGCTTACTTGGTATGACGAAGCTTTTGGGTCGGAAGCAAATTGAGCCCATAAAATATATTTTCGAAGTTCATTGTGCCCTTTGTTTTCCATATGTGTTAATTGTTGTCTAGTTTACTTTAATGATTCACCACACAGCTTCATTTTGGCTCTGTTTCTGTAACTAAAGCAATATGACTATTGCTGTACTTTTCCAAAATATCGGGCGGTTTTCCTACTGGCCACCATGCCCATTCTTATTCCACTACTGCGAACTGGAAGCGTGTACTGAGAGTTCGTGAATCTGACCCGAATATACGCGATGGTCAGAGGGTTTCTGAGAGGTGCACAATTTACCAGACTTCCTTCATCCCCCTGATCGGCGGCGTAGTGTCAGATTGTTGGGGTCAGTTTCGGATTTCCTTTTTACAAACGGCTTAATATGAAGGAAACGCAGTGATTGTTGCGCAGTCCTGTGTGCATTTGTATGTGTTTTCCTTAAGAACCACATACAAATCCAACAAACAGGCTCGTTTTGGGTTACGTAGAGCTGATTATTTCCCCATAATCTGAAAGCATATCACTATTCTCTTGGTGCCAGTTGTTGATGATAGCAGGCATAGTATTTCTTGGTGTCGATAACTTTCAGCATTGTTACAATCAACTAGCACAGTTCTCAATTTTATAACTATAGAAGAGTACCTACCACAGCTGACAAAGCTGGAGTTTGTTCCCACAACAATTAAACTCTGACTATCAATGCTAAACAGATAAGTCGATATATCCAGACGTTGCCCAAAACATATCATATTAGTGTGTTCAGGAAAACAAGTTCATTTGCATGAGCTAATAATGTAGCCGAGATGTTCACAAGAAAACTACTATAGTTCGAACCCTGAAAAATCCATAGTTTTTATCAAAAAGCACGTGGTTGTAGGGTCAAACACCAAAAGATTATTGTAAACCTAAAATTGGTTTAAGAATACTGACCAACGGTTAGTGTGAGTAGCTGGTTCTTAACTAAGTGAATAAGCGCAGTTTGATGACTACATTTTGCCTTAGGTTTATCATTTCTTTCATCTATTTTCCATTTATTACATTCATCACTATATAGCAAACGTCATGGTAAATGGCCCATCCACTCAGCTGGGGACAGATTTGAAACCGTCGAAGGTCGATCCACCAGTTCCACCCACTCCAGTCGGTAAGTTGTTCGTTCCATGAACACACAATCAATCGTTTTGTGTTTAAACTCCTGTTGTTGTTAAGAAATTTATGTTTTGTCTTAAAACGCACTCAAAAGATTTAATTTCTTGACATCAGGATTATTTACATTTAATAAAATTTCGTGTGAGACTGGTTTAGGTAAGTGTTCGATATTCAAAATAAACTCTCAGTACAGCTGTAATCACTGATTTTGGAACGATTCGTCCTTATTAAAAGGAAATCAGAAACCAAATTACACCAAGTATGTGCGGCTTAAATGACAGAGATAAGGTCCGTTTAACAGCCACACCGACAACGTGGAGCAGCTGGTAAGTCCTACTCATAAGTCCCATCACCCTCACTACTAGTTCCATAGTTTAAACAACATCCAACGTAGACTCCCACAGCTTGTGAGCTTCAGTACTTAATTTTATCAGTAGGTTATTTATACCACCTTTTATCAAGCTCCACTCTACCCAGGTCCTAGAGTTTTCGCCGATAAGTTAGCTAATGTCAAGGAATATGGGGAACCCAACTGAAAGATTACGGTGAGTTTGAAGGTTCTTTAAAACACTTGCCGCGTAGAGGCATGGGGTTTCTGTCGCTGGTTCGAATCCAGCCGAATCCTTGACTTTTCACACTTGGGTTTTATCTAGGTTCTTTAAAGGTTCTGAAGGGTTTGTAGACGTTCAGCATTTGATATAGAACTTTTTATACTGTGTAAACAAATCAAAACATGCGGTCCATTTTCCTGCAAATCATGTGGTATAAATTATTTGTCGGTTTTAATCAAACGGTTGGCACCTCATTGAATTTTACCAAGAGAAGACGTTTCTTATAACCAGTCGTTTCGGAATCCGATAACTGCTGGAACTTTCCGTTTTTTCCCCATTTTTCAAATGCAACCAGCAGATGTAGCTCCTCCACGAGGTTGGCGAAATGTGCTAATTGAATCTGGTCCAGCGGGATTTGCAAAGGCAGTTCGCCGACATCCGCATCTGCTACTGATGGACACAACCATGCGGGATGCACATCAGTCGCTGTTAGCCACCCGAGTTCGAACGTACGATTTGGCCAAGATTGCTCCGTTTGTTTCACACTCCATGCCCCAATTTTTCTCTATGGAGAACTGGGGAGGTATGTCTGTGCAGTCCTGTTTGCGTGTACTTTATATGAGGCTACGGATCTCGAAGCAAGAAATATGGGGGAAGATTCGGGGTTACCGCTTTCAATCTGGCTTTGTCAGGTTACTATATCGTACTGGGCTTAAAATCGCATTGTAAATAAGGTGACGGTGCAGCGTAGCCTGGACACTAACTTTCATTTGGTTGTTTTTGCCAATCAAATCTTAGACTGACATGTGTGTGTGAAACAGATTAACGGAAATTAAGTCTGATTATTTTGAATCTGTACATCTGAGTTTTCTTAATACGACTAGAACTAACCCCTACTTTTGTTGTTAAGTTACCTTTCTTCTGAACTATCAGAATGTTAGTGAGCGTTTCTAATATGGAACCGTCTGTGTTTCCTCTTTTGTGCTACTTGGTCAACTTTGTGATCAAGCGTAGGTCCGTCTGTTTTCATCACTGTTTAAAGAACTAATGTTGGAGTATTTGCATCGGTGAGGGAGCGTTAGTGTTACGCTACTAGTTTCGAACACACTGGATGAGGTCAAGGTTTTCTGTACTAAAGGTCAGTGGTTTCTGTCACAATTGTGTGCATTTGCCGCACCAAACCTCTGCCGTGTATGTTTATCTAAATCTGCTGCTATGAGATATATGAAGCCTAATTCACTAAAGTGCTGACTGATTATTTGTCGAAATAGGCCAAAGAATAGAACTCAATTTGGACGGAACCAGCTAGTCAGAACTCATCGGGAAATAGAGTGGAACAACTTCTCGCCACAACAATTATCGTAAGGATGTGATCGAATCATTCCAGGTTGTGCCGATATTTGGTGGTCTTTCAACGCCTTTCTGATGACAGTCGAGCTGCCTGCCATCAGACTCCGTGGATGATGGTCATCAAGAACATAAGTCATCCATTCAATTTCTGTTACTGCAGGGTTTCACCAAGATACGATGCCAATTAGATTAGCACTACCATAAGCGCACGTAGATGGTGCACACCTCTGACGACTTTGTGCTAGTCACATGTTCTAATCAGTGATGATCATTTTTGCATTACTCACCCGTATTGATGTACGGACAATAATTTGCTTTACACACCCAGAATGACTGAATTTTTGGGTTTCAAAATCATTGTATGTGTGATATTAATAACGGGTTTCCGTAACTGTAGTCAACAAGCAGCTGTAACTTAATGATACAGAACGAAGGGATGAACTTGACGCCTTGTTTTACACTTGGCCGTTTAGTGAGTTCTAGGAAAATTTGTTCAGAATCTACCAGAATTCCTTTTAGATAGAGGATCAGCAGTATGGATAGACAGGCATCTATGTGATGTTAGTTTTACAGAAATTACCGAGGAACGACCTCAGATTACACATTGATTTCTATTCCAAGGTAATCTGTCAACAAACTATTCTCGTTTTAACTGACAGTATGTGATAACATTTCGACACGAAGTGCTCGGGTAATGCTGCTGTATTGCACTGTATAGATTAATTCAAGAGTTCGATATAATTCTTTTGGGGATGGTGGAAAATTTCATGAAGTTAGTATAACGCGTGTAAATAAACAAAAGTGTTGAGAATTCTTAAATTTACTGGCAAGTGGTAGAAGATTTTGGTAGATATAAGTTGAACACTATTTGCAGTTGATCTCAGCTTCTACTTTCTCATTGACTTTTTATTCAACACCATTCGAAAAGAGGCACTAGACTCAAATTTTGTTGTTGCTAGATGTGAGCAGAAATGCATATTTATTCAATAGGCGAGATGTGAACTCGGGTCTCGTTTTCAAGAGTCAGCTGTGTTGACCATTATGCCGTTGACTCCACAGAGTACGTCATAAAAATTATCGTGTTCAAAATACTCATTCACATTTGTTCGTGATGAGAGATAGAAAAGGTTTCTAGACAAAGTGAATATCCTGG
>LUCH01001898.1:13266-37201 GCA_013368495.1 Paragonimus heterotremus
GTGGTTATTGCAATACGAGTTAGCTTCGCAAAAGTGCATGCGTTGTGTGTGAATATGGAGGCAGGTTTCTTTAAATTCGTAATCGTCAGGTTCACAGATAACTTTCGCACTTGCCAACGAGGTCGACAAAAAAATATAAAGTAACGAACAAAAATGGATGCATACTGAATAACTTCCAAGTTTCAACTGCTTAATTCATGAATGGTTAAATACTATAGGACAGCACCTGCTTGAGTGCGTACATTCTAATGGCTACCCAGCTTCAGCTAGTGACCATCGAGAGATGATTGGTCAGTTGTGCCTTTGTATTTTGTACCCGTTTCATTTGCGTACACGTCCTCTCAAAACATTCACTATTTCTTTGGATGCTGCTTTCACGAAAACCATTTCAATAAATGTACATGATATTATGACAAAATCCACACAACTTAACAGACGAAAGTTTAGCTTGTTACTAATTACAGTTCCTTCCGTTTACTACGGAGCTTATTCAAACAAGTTGTCACATATAATCCGAGGTCGATGAGTTAATGACAAGCAATCTATGTTTGGCTATTCATCGTCAGTTGAAGGCAAGTTAAGTGGAATTACTAAAGTTCGTTAGCGAGCGGAATGGGAGGTTACCTAGTGTTCGGTAGATTCGTACAGGTCCCTGTTCGAACGTAAATGTTCAGTTGATTTGATATCCAAATCAGTCAGGCAAGTCCGGTAGGATGGAGTGAAATTTTAGTTCAAATGATGGACCTCTGAATGGAACTTTCCGGACTGTCTGGAGCCAATTTGCTCACATATGCACTCATTCCTCTGCAGACAGATTATGAGACAACAGTTTTAGCAAAGCGACATACGGTTCCACTTAAACTGGACCTGTCGAGATAGCCCATGAACTAGACATCTCGTTGGCCAGCGATATGGTCCGGTATTTTCGTGTTAACTGAGAAACAGGTCTACAGGTGCGGTGAAGTTTAACTGCTGCATACGGAAATGTTGAAACCTAATCACTGGTGCACTGTGTAGTGATACACCGATGTCCCCATTCGTAAATGAATCGCCGTCATATCGGGAAAATGCATTGGTATGATTCATGAGATGAACACACGCGTTCATTTTAATCGGTAGTTGCTGAAGCGAATGGAATAGTGATTTAAAACATTGGATTCCTTCACGAACGTGAAGAAATGGGCGATTAGGAAACATCTGAATAGTAAAAACATCTGTCGTCTTTGTGCTGCTTGCAACTCTAAGTGACAGATCGGGGCAGATCAGGAAAATGTGATTAAAATAATGTGGTAAACAAGGTTGACAATCCATTTGATAGTGGGTCTGGAGTATGATGTGAAAAAAATAAGCAAAACCCAGCTGTTAAAATGAACTTTGATTCATCGTGTCACGCTTTTCGGTTGAAAACACAGAAAATATTCACAATCACCTGTTTTAATGTAGGGCGGCGTAGTCAGCTTCGAACTGTGTTTGAACACAGGTATATGGAGTTTGTGCAGCTTTATCGTCTGTGCACATGTATATGACATCTGAGAATACTTAGTAAGTCGAAAGTGAACATTCATATTTTATACGAATTTTCTTAAGAATTACATGTGAACTTCACACACCTTGTAGTTCGTCCACGTGACTGGTGCTCATCACACGCCTGCTCGCATGTCAGAGAGACAATAGTGCAGCACGACTTGCACAGTAATAACTTGCAAGCAGTTTTGCTCAATCAAGCGACCGCATATTTGCAGACACAATATCCATCTCATGTACACGGCCGAGCAATCTGTGATATTTTACATTCAATTCGTTACATTCAAAACAGAAGCTGTGTATGATTTTGGTAAAAGGCCGAATTCAACAAATCGTTCTTCAACGAGTCTCCCAAAATTTCCCGCGATGAAATATATGGACATGGCAGCTGAATACGTAGTAGTCTAAAGCCGAACGGGAAAATGGTAAACCATGTTAATTGTTTCCAACTTGAGGAGATTTGGATTAGGCATTTTAACTGCTCTCACATTCATAACTCCATGCATTATGTGAACAAGACAGATACATCTTTCAGTTCAAACCTCAGTGCATGTTATATCTTCCTGCATGTAGTTCGACAGTTTTGTTTACTCTGATAAAACAGCCAAAGTGAATATGTTGGAGAAAAATCTGACCTCATAATAGGGTGGCTGTTTAGAAATGGTACGTATTGTGGAGCTTCAGCAGTCCGATTATTACTCGCTCTAATGGATCGACCAACTAAAGATTAGTGTTCGGTGGCCGATTCCTTCTACTATGACGTTATTTTGACAAGGCCGCCTTCTAATTTAAGCGTTGATGAACTAGTAATTCCTTTCCCGTGCCTCTGGAAGCCAAACATGTTTCATACTGCTAAACATGCCGATGCGATTCAGACGTCTGAACGAAACATGTGCTAATATTCTGGTAACTATTACGAAACAGTCCATAACAGTTATTGTATATTATTAACTATTGGTTTGTAATCATATGGGCACTGGATTGCTTTAGTGCGGCAGTTGTGGCTGACTACCTATTATCATTACGACCACAACATTTCAGAGTAAGTTTGTCAGCACTGTGATGATCCGCGATTGAATATCTGACGAAAAGTTGAAGGATATTTCGTGTAAAAATTGCAGTGCGTATTCAAATGAAATCGCCCAACAAACTCCGTGAATTGTGTGGTTTCAACTTGCACAGATGTCCTATTCGTGTGGTTATCGAGTGAGAGTGATGGAGCAGTTGCAGTGCCATCTCTCGAGAACCGAGTGATATTATCCGCTGCCTGTCTACGAATTCATCCTTAAAAATGTGGAGTCCTGCAGGCTCCCGAGCGGTTTGAGTGATACCATTATCAGGGAACCTCCAAGTTATCTCGGAAAAAGCCTCGGCAGTCATTGTCCAATCAGGCTTGTCACAGTTATCTAATTGTACGTGCCTGATCTTGTTCGTGAGATCTTACCACGAGATGTTGCAGAGAATCCTGGAGCCTTTCAATGAGTCCTTCTTCTCCAAACTATTCCCTCTTCAACTGTTTGATGCATTCCTACAGAGTAACATGAACACTTATTCCGCATACCATCGGCGATATTCCGTTTGGCTTTAGCCATTAAAGAAGTAGGCAGCCATTCATACATCCTTAGAGAACTTTTGACTTTTCGAGACTGACTGTTTAGTTTATTTTTAAATCATGTTTCGGTGTATTTTTATCCTATTGTATAATCCGCTTGTTACATAGGGCACAAGTAGCTTTTCATTTGATGACTGAACTATTAACGTCTGCTACTGTTGTGAGAGGACTCGTCAACTTTCCAATGTTGTTTAATATGAAGCGTCTCACATTTGACGGACAACCTATTATCACATTCACTTGTTTACAAATATGTTGTTTAATTTTGGTGTCACCGTTTGTTCTTCCCTTGATCGAAGATGTGTATATTGCTCTTCAAAATAAACGATATAACAGTATTCACCAGCTTCTAAGTTTGTCATCTGATTTGCAGTTGCTACGGCAGTCACATGCTCAGTCTACATATTGTACACCTTTCAACTCCGCTGAGTTGTTTGTCTGTCACGGTTCAACATAGTAAGACGTCGATCTATCTATTTTCAGCCAAAAGACTCCAATAGTGCGAATTGCACGCAGTTAGTTGAGAAGTCTTATTCACTGTAAATATCTCTGGAAAAATAGTTGAAGTTAATAGCTAAGATCGAATACCCACAGCTTGGTTTATACACGAACCTACAGCAACGGTACATAAGATGTATCCCCCTGTAACTGTGTGCTTATTCACTTTGTCTGACACAATATGACCGGTGTTATTAAACAGCGGTGAACAGGATGGATCATCGAGAAAAATAACTAGCTAGAACAACCTGTTGCAGTTAGAGATGGAGCATAAGTGAGATAACTTGATGGACACAACAAATTGTTTTATTTGGCTTCAGTCGACACCAGTGCAATTATTTGGGCTATCCGGTGTTGTGTGTGTAATGGTTGACAGCTGGCCCGCTCGAGCTCCACAGTGCCCCTGTGTAATCCATGGGGTCAGTTGGCAAGGCTAACATTAGAAATCGGTCAGCATATAGAACATTTACTTTGGCAGTGGTGATTACATTTACGGGATAAGTTTCTCAAAACACGCGTTTGTGATTGCTACGGATGCATGAAACTGAATTACCCAGATGCAAATAAATGCGCCATTTGAGAGTAAAATGAAACGAGTGTGCATTGTTTCAAAATTGATTTGTACTAGTGTGTCTTTACGTCTACGTCGCATTTCGGTCGAACTATCTGCTTTCTTCCAATTATTGGTTTCTTGTAGAGTTGTATGACGTCATTAAATCCACTTATGACTTTTCATTCTTACCCGTAACCAACTCCTACTTCAGTTGAGACAAAACCAGTCCAGGTCACAAGACTGAACGTCGTTTGTTAAAGGTTTTTGAGTTCCTTGTACATCTAACTCGTAGATGGCAAGCGGTTCATCACGTGGATGGTTGAGTCAGCTGTCATACACAGCTCAAACTTCCTTCTCTTATTAGCTATAACGTTCAGTGATGACCGTAGAAAATCCGCGTCATCTCGCTGTTCGGTCTATCAGGATGACAGTAAATTGTGAAGTGCGATGTCTTCGGTTGAGAGTGGCCTGCTCTGCAGAGAGACGCCGATTCTTTGTATGCATGACCCTGAGTAATTTTCTCCCATTTCATTCTGCAAAATGCAGAGTGTTGCAAACGCTCCCACGTTCCAAGTGACATAGTTATCCGGGATCTTTCAGGTTGCATCAGATGAGGAATTGACTACCAACATCACCCGCCTTGATCATTTTGCTGCAGTATACTCAGGCAACCGGCATTGTCGCCCACAGTGCAAAAACTACTTGAAATCTTGACATAATTAGTTCTCCATCCGACTTTTTTCTTTCTGATGGGCTACTAAGAATGAACTACCTGTTCTTAGTTTTCATCCTGTAGGTCAGCGCGGTGAGCTTAGCTACCTGGAGAGCAAAAGCCAGATGCGTCCAACCCTGATCTGAGCCACGTCTCATAACCACTAGTTTGTGTTTGGAACTCTCCCTTTTTGCGCACATACTACACGCTTTAATGTCAGTCATTCGTGTTGAAACCAGTCCAACAGAATAATAACCAGTCAGTACCCACTACCGGAAACCTATCAACGATGCAAACCAAGGATACAGCACGTTAACCTCGTGTATTATTGTCGACCCTGGAAATTAGTGAAGCACGTCAAGTTAGCTAGGTACGAAGCGGGTCGAGTTTTCAGCCCCAGGACGGGTATTACGGAGGAAATAGCTTGACTAAAACAGAAGTAGGTGAGACACCAAAACTAACAAAATTGTACAAGTGGATGTGACTATCAAAAATATTACTTGATGTTGTTACCACATAGCTCTCTCCCAGAAGCCTGGTAAGTACTACGCAGGCCTTCGTTATTATATATAGAGGGAGATAAATTAATGCACACCTTGTCTTTCTGGCTGATCACAGCTACACACAAAGAATAATGACATGAGATGGGGAATTTCAAGGTTTGGGGGAGGGTCGGTCAAAAATGGAAGAACTCTTTCATTCAGGTTATTTTGTCTTGCGTGCGTTTTTTCTTCATCGCATCGGGCTGCCCAACCTAAAACATTCTTGATAGAAATGTAGGGGTAGGTTTGTCCATTACTTTACGATAGAATGCTGGGATATGTCTTTCCACGCAACATGTTCGGCTAGTCTGGAAGGGAGAAGACCCAGTGAAGTACCCACAGGACAGGCGGAATGAGATAACCCAGGGTGTCAACGTACACGGTCGACTAAATAATTTCACAGTCGGCGACCTTAGGGACCCCGCAATTTTGACTATGGTTGCCTTTGATTTGCCTTTCTTCTCGTGCTCCTGTCTAACTTTTTGTACACTCAAAAAAAGAAGAGGGTTAATGTAAGCATGAACCTGGCCTCGAAACCACGCCATTTTTTGTTGCGGACCTAGTAAAGCATCGGATAACTGCGAAAACCTGAGAGTCAAGACAAAATAAATACTTTGTTTTTCTCGTGCTTACAGGTCAAAATACCCGAAAACTCAACATCAAAAAATGGATAGGGAAATAGTTGACGGCCAGAAATAGTTTTGTTGTGTAAAGTAATATTTCTAAAAATAGCAGTTGGACAAAACGCTGGATACGAATGGGCATATGTGTTATATTGGAAAAAATCATTCCCAAAGATGAGAAACGTTAATATGCTGCGCAGAAGGTACAGACTTGCGAAATTTTCTAACAGGACGAATATGCTTAGGGGTTTAAGGGGCGGGGTTGCGGTTGCGGGAATGTCGACAATTTCAGGGGGTTCCGGGGACGGAACGCTTTTGGTTGCAGGGCGGGGAACGTTACTAATCGACGAGGGTGTGGCTGATGATTCTTCCATTAATGCTGAATTCAGCCTGTCGACTGGAACTTCCTCGGGTTTGCCGTTGCGGCTAACTGTGAATGTTTTTGTCTCTTGCGAAGATTCGATAGGGGCCGGTGTATTGGAGTTGCAGTGGTCGACGAATGTCCTCCGTACGAATGAAAACATGAATGCACCCATACAGTTTAGCGTTCACATGCACAGCTAGTGATTGCTCTCCGGACAACACCGGGCGTAGCTTTCGCATGCGGTTCGCCAAACGAGCTGTGTAGTTGTCGTAGTCGTACGGAGCTTAAGGTGCAGGTTAGACGAGTTCACCCGGCAAATTCAATGTGCAACCAATGACTCGTTCCGTTGCAAACGAATTTGAATTATCTTTGACTGTGTTGCACAGCCCCATCAGTACTAACGGGAGTGCCTCTTTTCACGAAGGATGAGCATATGCACTTAAGGCTACTTTCAGTTGATTATGGAGACATTTAACCATCCCATTTGCTGCCGGGTGGTAAGCCGTAGAGCGAATGTGCTTGCATCCTAGTATATTTAAGAGGACCGCAAGATGTCTTTTAAAGTGCAACTCACGATCTGGGATAACCACTGGTGGACAATCGAATTGTGCCGCCCAACGTTTTAGGAAGGCGCTGGCTACCGTTTCTGAGGAGCAGCTCGTTAGCGGAAGGCTGCAGACCATCTTTTGAAGCAGTCATCACACGTCAGCAGACAAATATATATATATATTATATTCTTATTATATATTATATATATAATATATTGAGGGTGGCGAGGGGCCCACCAGATCCACGTTCACGTAGTGAAAACGTGCGTCTGGCGGAGGGAGAGTGAGAAGTGGGTTTCTGTATGACGGTGGGCTTCGAAACGTTGACATTAGACAGAAGAACGCCTCCAATTGCGGACCTCGTGATTTACCCTAGGTCATACGGAATGTTCAGTGACAAGTTTAACAAGGGCGCGTATGACAGGATAGGACAGATTGTGCAGTGTATCGAACACTGTGCGGCGGAAGGATGCGGGTACTACAGGGTGAAGTGTGTCCTGGGAAGTTTCGCAGAGGATTGTTCCCTCTAACGATATCAGATGTGCGGGTTGGATTGTGAGAGAGCTGTTTTGACGAAGACGCTCAATCTCAGGGTCGATGACCCGCGCGGAAGCCATGGCTATCAAGTCAATACCATTGTAGTGGATGTAAACGCTGTATACAATGCAAGTGTGAACACGGAATAAAGTGATAAAAAAATTAAAAAACAACTGATTCACAGTAGTTCGTGGAAGGGCGTCGTTTAGAGTTCCACCAAACGGGATGAAGAATCCAAATGATGCGATCTGTCGTACAATTCATAGGTAAATTTGGAGGCCACAACGAAGATAATTCCGATGACAGATAAATTTGGAAATGTGCTGAAACAAATGCGGATTCCGTTAGCCGTCAACTCTTCCAAAATCTGTACACATGTGATACTGAATGCAGAGAGAACACAGGGCTCGCGACCTTGGAAGTGTAATTTTTATTGTTGATTGACTCAATTTTTATGAATTAAACTAGTGTACATGTGAATTTGAGAAAGGTGGAAAATGTGAAAAACAATGAGAATTATGCAATACAAAATGATGTGCAAAACGTTAGTCCACTGTCAGTCGATGTGCTGAAGTTCTGGACGCATGAAATAGCGTCCGATACAGTGTTCCTGGTATCTAAGACATGTAGGCTATCAGTCGTGAACTGAGAGATATAGTCCAAATGCCTAAATTCACTTGGGGAATGCCTGACAAATGAAGCGTTTGAAGAATGGTCGTTCGGTTTGAGATCAGTGTGAAACGCAAACGGCTTGCCTTCTACCGAATGTCGGAAGTGGCGGATGCCTAAACCGATAGCCAAAAACTCTTTATCAAACATACTGTAGCGATATTCGGCGGGATCTAAGCGTTTGGAGAAGAAAGCTCAAGGATCTCGTTGCTTACCAACGAACTGCAGTAACATAGCACCAACAGCTGTGTCCTAAGTCTCGGTTAATATTGAAGATGGTGGGTTCTGATTGAGATGAACAAGGAGAGCTAGGCCGGCGAAAGTATCCTTGAGCTTAGTGGATGCAATGCGTGCAACCTCTATGAACCCGAGTTTATGTTCACTTCCATGGAGGAGATCGGTCACTGGCTGCATTATATACGCACGGCGGAATATGAATCTTTGGTAGTAGATGATCAGACCACTAAAACGACGAAGTTGCTCGAAGGAAGTTTATTCGGGTTACTCATGGATGGCTTCAACCTTATCCGTGAATGCAGTGGTTCCATTTTCTGAGATCTCGTATCTCAGAAACTCTTTTGTGGCCATACCTAGTTCGCACTTAGTGGACTTAATTGTGACGCCGTGTTGAGTCAAGCGTTTCAGTGGGGGTGAACATTTGCACTATCTTTCCTTTGTGACGAACTAGTAAGTACAATATCATTTACATAGGGGTGAACAGCGCCTCAATTCACGAATGGAGCGTTAAAAAGTCTGAATTGCATTGCTGAAACAAAATGGCATTCGGAGAAAATCGAAAAGGCCAAAAGGAGTTATTACTGCGGTTTTGGGGGTATCGTCGACATTTGATGAGGAGTTCGTGCTATGTCTACCTCGCTGAATGTGGATTTTCTATGTAACCCGGTAATTTGATCCTACATGTGCGGGATTGGGTATCTATCAGGGATATATACATTTTTGAGCTCGCGGGTGTCCCTTAGTGCGGATGTGATGAGTGACATTGGTTGTTCGATGTGCGAACTAGCTGCGGTAACTCAGTGAAGAGATCCGCGAATTGCCTAAGGGCGGCAGGAAGGACATTGATGAGTGTTATAGCTACAACAGTTGGGGGTGTGCCGGGTATGCTTAGCTTAGTGCTGGAATCGGTCAATAAGCAGTGTCTCGTATCAACCAAAAGGTTGAAATACCGGAGAAAGCCGGTACCGATTATGGCGAAATGTAACGCGGCAGATGTAAACATCCGGCGGAATGTTCACCGGAGGCCCAGAATGAGCGGCAAATATCGTTGTCTGTAAGTTGTTGTAGACGTTTCATTGGCAGCTCGGAGGTATGTGCTGCAGGGTTTGGGCACCTCGTATTTTGTAGACATCAACACAATAAGCTACCGCTCGGTATCAGACAAAAACGTGTCTGCGATTTCCACATCCTTCACAAAAATGAGGCGACAAGCTGCGACGCCGATAACGTTAGTCGCCATTAAGGACTGGCATGGAAGTTTCTCTGTTTGATCGGCGTGTAATTGCACGGTTTAACGCACCTAGTGGATTGAGTGCCAAAACGTTGGTGGTACCACCAGTAACCGTCCATCTGCTGCGACGTGTGTCTGAGGAATCTGATATGTCGACGACGTGCTAGATGACCTAAAGGGATTCTGCTACAATCCTGACGGAAACCTGCGACTTCGGCCGACATTGTTTATATTTTTACACCGACCTAGAGAGGTCGCCCTCATTATGTGGCGGACTACTCCCCATCGGACGTGCGCCCGTATTGGGGCGCCAACCCGACTAAGAATTAGCTGAAAACGTTTTACTACCCTATCATTTATTTCCAATACCTCTGCTAAGAGTTTTGGTTTATCAATAGACACAGTTGTCTGAACTGTCTGCAGAAGTATCTGTACCCACGGTTTGCGGAGAAAAGACTCTTCCATGTGCGACGTGCTTATGGGATATTGCATGTTCCGGAGTATTGCCGTAGGGCGCTCGTCGCTTTGCTTCAGTTTGCTAAATATTTGCTGTAAACGAGTCTTTTCCTACGGAGTGACTCGCTTAGATACGGCCTGTTTGAGAGTTTAACAGTGGTTTTTTGTAGACTGGTTCAGTAACACGTCTTGCAGTTGCGTCGTGAGCTCTTGTGGCAAACGAGACAAAACGGGGTGTTCTGCATGCAACGAATGAGTCTTCTTTCGAAGCGTGCACCCTTGTTTACCCTTGTTTTTGCGCATTGACGTTTGGCTGTTTCATCGGATGTGACAGTGACATTTTTGTCTTTTTGGTGCAACCTCCTTCCGCGTTCGCATCGTATTAGTTGTTGACCTCAAATAATCCACAAACATGTGAACAAAACGTCCAACATAAATGAAAACTAACTGAAAGCAACAGGTTACCCTCAGCTCAGGCGAATTATTTGTGTGTTGCTGGAAAGGCTACGTGAAAACCTAGAGTGATGCAGCCCACCTAAATCGTTACCATCACGCGATATGACAAAAATCTTCGACCTCCTAATTCTCCCATCTTTTGACTCGCTCAGAACGACCTCCTTCTCGAAAAGTTAATGAAAATCTTCCGAACTGTAACTTCTCATGTCAAACGTTTGAAAATTCGGATGATCTCGTTCACGCGAAACAATTTAAATCTCAAATGACAATCCTAAGATTTAAAAAATACCCACTCCGGTTGATACCATAATGCTCTAGTGCTGTGATTTGTAATCAGTCTAAACTGCGTATTCTGACGAGGCTGTGTTTTCGATGCCTTCAACGTTCGGCAAGGCCGTGTGAGTTCTAATTTCTTTTAAATGGGAAACAACATTCCCGCTCTGAACTTGTGCGAAAATAAGGCAGGCTATTGAAACGATCCCTAGCTATCATCTGAAGAGTCCCGCTCATGACACTTTGAACATCTCCTAGTGCAATTCATTCCAAAGCTGACTGCCGGGTTGAGGATGAAAATTAAAGCAAACCACTGGTGTTTATGTTGTTTTACCCAGTGTGAATTAATGGTCCATATACTTAGGTGATGTCGCAATGTAAACGGGCTAGCTGGAGGAGTTGTGTTGGCAAGATGAACAAATTTGTACACTTTGTTTAGCTGCTTTTTAGTCTTCCACTTTAAGCAATAATAGGTTCAGTAATCGTAGTCTGTTTTAACAGCGTGGGCTCGTAATATCATCGTGCCAGTAATGTGATGACGTTTCGGGAAGGGTAATGCGTTCTGTAAAATATGTTGTCTACAGTTGGGCGCACTATTTCAAGTCTGGGCGAACCATGACTGAACATGACGGAACGAACATCATTGCATAATATTTAACCGCTATGGATTTCATTCGATAAAACATTGGTCGCGCTTTGGTTGCAGACACCCTAGAGAGAATGTACAGGCCAAACGAGCTAGACATTTCCATTCCCAGATCTCTCGTTTGCTGTTTCGCCAACACGACTGTCAGCTCTTTTCTGTCCTGAGGTACTTAAGTGTCACATGTTAGCCCAACTGTGGTGGCTGTTCACAAACTGTTTGATCTTTTCATAGATAGTGCCCAAGTATGATGCGTGAATTTGACCAGCTCAATTCATCTGCATATAGGCAACATGAACTGACTAGATTCTCGGTCAAGGCGTTGGTGTATACCTGGAGGATCAGAGAAACTACGATTTCATCACAGAACACGTTTACCACCGGCAAACTAGGAGGTCTTCCGGGTGGGAAAACTAGGATCAACCTACAGATTAGAAATGACGTTCCTGCTCCATTTGGCCTAGGATTTCAAAAAATCCAGGCTTTCTGGAAATCTAGGTAAAACACTGCAATCACCATCTGAGATTGCCTCTAGCGATTTAGAAAAATCTACCTGCTAACGCGCAATCGACGACTTCAAGTAACTATAAATAGACATTCCGGTTAACGGGACTATTTGTCAAGTCAAAAAGAACTTAAGAAAAGATTATTGAAAAGAACGAGATTTATACAAGACTGTTCAACGAAATTATAACAAATACTCTCTCACCGTGAATAGCGCAACCAAACACAAATCCGCAAGTGTTCACCAACCAACGGGAAATGAGCTCACTAGGACACTCGAGTGTTAGTGATGGTGGAAACATGTAAGGTAATACCAAGAAGAATGTTTTGATGGACAAACAACCGTAGTCATAAAAAGAAGACATATTTTGTGTGTAACTACAATTAAAATTCATTTTGATTATTTACTACGCAGAGAGCCAACAAGACAACTTCAAGATCGCCTTTCTACAAGCAAATCAAACATGCCCCAACGGATTCTTCGTACGAACGACAAGAGCTTCAGCAAATCCAACACAAATCTTCTTCGTCTAGTTTTCCTGTGAGTGCGGCAGGTCAGTAATGTAAGATGCGTCCCTGTGAACGCCATGTTTGAGGGCTCTTAGTAATTTTCTCACATATGCTTCCGTAAGTTAGCCTCCGAAGCAACCCTGAATTTTGGCCAGCAGTTTTACGTCAGCCAGATAGATGTAGTCTCGTTATACTGAATTCGTACTGTTTGACAGGACTATCGTTCGTCCAAATTTACAGGACCTAATATTTTCATTCACAATCGCGCTGGATTAACTATAGAAACGGGCTCAGATAACCCATGATTCGGACGACACGTGTTCGGACTACAACAGAGTGGCATTTACTACACACGTGTCAGTCCACATAGTCCTCATTACATGAGTACTTCGTTTCAGCTTCCTTTCCTAAATTGGACCCTGTTTTATCGTGTTCATAAAGACGCTTAAGATCCCGTTTCCGGTCACGTGCAACTGTAAACCCACACATTCGACGTGCATTCCATGTACTTATGATTGCTTCATTTCGTGTTCTTTCGTGAACTATAAAACTTGTAAATGTTCATGCATTTACCAAGCCATATGTTTGTACTGGAACGCTTCATTGTCCATGGAGCAAATCCATTGCTTCCGAATATTTTCCCTCATCCATTCATTCTTCTGAAAGCGCCGGACTTATCGACGTGTTTGGTGGACAACGTGCTGGCCAACTCTGTAGAATTTTGTTGGTTTTAGACTTCAATATCAGTTTCTTCTGTTCGATTAGGCGAACAAATTGCATTCGGCTAACTGGTTTCACTGAAAGCAAACACCCATTTTGACTCAATTCGTTGTCTTTTACATATTGTGTAAATACCAAAGATTGAACTTCAGGCTAAACCATAAGTCAACCGTATAACACAAAATGAAATTACACTAAAAATTGTATGTTGATTAGTGGCAACCACTACCTTTCATAAGTCGTATGTATACCCCACCATCCACTTTATTTAACAGCACACGCACAACTGTCAATCGTTACGTTTAACTTAGACGAGGTACTGAAGCTCCTTCGCCTCTCCGCTAAATTGCGGATTCACTGATTAGTCACACGGTTAAGTTATTTGGCTGCGCGTTTTCACTCAATTTTCAATACTCAGCTTTGGTGGTTAGTCTTCTTATGCATCATTTATTAAACGTCAGGTGAATCTACCCATATTACTAATTTCATTTTGTATACGGAGATTTATCCCGACTGACCGAAGCCGCTTCAAATTGGAGTCGCTTACGACGCCGATTCAGCCGAGATGCCCACTCGAAAGTAACGTGATGACACAATGTAGAGTCCGTCGTCAATGCACACGAGAGCAGGCGACAAGACGAAGGGACAATACAGCGGAACGTAAAGCAATCTTGCGGCATCAGTTGCGCCTTCGAATACGCGTGGGGGGAGGGGGGGACATCTGGGTATTCCGACTAAATTACAAAACTGCTTGAGTGTCTATTTTATCTGATCTGTAAATATGCCTCCGCGCCAAAGTTTGATCATCATTTAGTCGCTCACGCAAACGGAAAACGCGCATTTCGGGTGTCTTAAGAATGGTCAAACGCGAGGAATCGTCTTTAGTCATCAAAAAGGTCTGAAGAAAAAGTGCTTGCTGAACGATTGAAACAGTGACCAAAACAATAGCCCACACTGATCCACAGTTGACAGCAAACTGTGATATTCCAGCGGCAGCTGCACCACACTCACATGAATTTCAAGTTGCACGTTCACTTGATTGAAACAGAACGCCGAGGACAGCCAATATATTCATCGAAACACACAACAGAATATAACGTCTAGAATATGTACAATACTCTAGATGAACGCCATGCAATACTTAGACAGGGAAATAATGTTTATTCTTAGTGAAATATTGAGGTCTTCGTTCTTATGGAAACATCTCTTCACAAGCCTAGTTCGAATAGCTGTTTCAAATTTTTGAAGAAGGTTTGTACTTGTTTTTAGGAGTATTTCTTATTCGAGGAAAATGGGAAACAAAGAACGACGTCAGGAAGGCAGGTAGTGTGGTCACTGACTTTCTAACGTACGCAGGACCGTCGTCACACACTGAATATAAACATTTACGTTAATATGTATATTTTTGTTGTATTCTTCTCTTACTCCCACAAACGTCCGTTGCACGTGGATAACTTCTGCAACATGTGGACGCACATAACCCTGTAGTGACCAAACAATTCACGAGATTGTCAACTTATGTACGTTTACGAGCGATCGGCGAGGTCTTGTGTTGGAGTCTGTCCAACCGTTCGCTCGATTTTGGAATTTTCCGTTCTTTTCCGCCTAAGCCAACTCACATCAACAATTTTCCGGCGCTATTTATATAAAGCAATGGCGAAATCCCTTGAAGGTGCATTTGGAGATGTTTTCCGGAATGATCCTGAATTATTTGAAACATCGGTTCATCACTGCTTTTGAACTGAATCTGTGGAACACGCGAACTGCCTTCTTTCCCGGTGCGTCCATCAACGTTCCGTAAACTGCAATCATTTTCACTCTGATTACGCCTACTTTCTCTGACAGAATACACGCTTGTCCTACTGTGCAATTATTTGCTGTTTTGTATTGCCTGCAGTTATCTTCAATTATCGCGCTTACCCGAGCGTGCTCCTCACATATGCGTTGAGAAATATACATTATATGTATGCTTATGTGTATGCTGGACGCTTTCAAGGGCCTTCCTATCAAAATGGTAATAGTCTCGCTTGTCTCAGTTTTGTTTTGAAGGGCGCAGCTAAATGGTCGGAGCATGAGTGTACGGCCCAACACCATTGTTAAAATAACAGCATGCGCTAAGCGCGCAGCAGCAGTCGTCTGTTGTTGGTGACAACGCCCCCATCCCCCAAGTACCTACCTGTCGTTGATTGTTCTTCGCACATTGGGAATCATCTTGGTAGCATTTACCTGTCTTCCTAAAAAGTACCAGGACTGTAATATCTCACAATTAGATGACTCACGCAAACGATAGTAATTCACCATGCAGTGGATGGAATGTTCACATATCAGGATCAAACGTTTGAGAGTTAGTCACATAACTGGTGATGTGGAAGTTGTATTCACAACCACCCAATTGAGTACACAAATTCATAGGAAGGTTTAATTCAGCAACATATGCAAAAACGAGAGCTCGACAACGTGATGTACTGTAATGTATAAGTCAACAAAACAAGCATCTAACAACCATTTATTGTTCCTTTCCATTGGATCTTCCTCTGTTTGTTTCAGATACGTGGCCGCCGGGAGCATGAGAGAAGGAGAGAAAAACGCACAAACGGTTAGGCGCGCAGCTGGCTGGACATCGTTACTGTTATGACAAGACGATTCAAATTACGCGCACAAAAATTACCTTCTCGATGGACGCTAATATCCGTATGGTCATTTATCGACAGTTGTTCTCGCACAGTTTTTCCGTCGTTACCACCCACAACGCCATCTATGTTAATGTGTAACTCAGATTCACTTATCCTCTGCTGCTCCGTCATTATGTGACCCGCCGTGTTTCGTCGTGTTCACATGAATGGTTGATCTCGGATCTTGTTAATTTAGTGGATTAAGTAGCAGGATTTGATGTTACTTTCCCTCATTTAGTATTCAATACCTTGCTTGTATCTCAGCATCTGGTTGCTAGGAAACTCGGGTTGACGACCGTCACATTCTAGGTCGGGATCCATTAACTAGCAAGCTCAGATTATTTAGGCGTTTGTTTCATCACAGACTCGACCATTCCAGATCAATCCCATCAGATTACGTTGCAATTAGATTGAGGATCTGGACTAACTACTCACTAGTTTGTTGACTAACAATTGGAGTGCATTGGGAACCGTTGTTGTTTTCCATGTATACGAATGATGTGTGCGGCTTTTCCATGTATGGTAGGTCTTTTGCTGTTAATATTTAGTCTTCGAAGAGTTCCACCCTCATGCCCATCATAATCGTCTCCGTTCAATGATGTGCGCAACAACCATATGTACATTCGTGTGGAATTAGTGATGTCTATGTATTTTCCGTCATAAAAGATCTACCAGGCTGTTTGCGATCACTGTCGGTTTGACATGAATGCAGGTTGTTTAGTCCTAGTGGTGCTCAGTTCACTTATGAAACGATCGGAGCTGAGATTATATGGACTCATTCGAAGTTACTTCGCGAAGAAATACAGACATGTATACAGGGGAATTCTCTTATTATTCAACTATCGACGCTTTGTGTGCAAGTTCCCTGCAGAACAGGTGCACAAATACAAGATGTTGGAAGTTCAGTTAGCAAATTATCGCACTCAGAAAGTTGACAAAAAGGATCGAACTTGAAAGAATGACACAACGGTGATAAATCTTCAGTAGAAATAGATAAAACATGAAAACCTGGTTGATCTGATTAAGTCACCTTTTGAATCATATGTCTTCAGTCTCCCTACTAAACGTTAGACTAACTGTACGTGCTTCTATAAAGAGGACATAATTCTTTTAAATCCATTTCTGGTTTCCTTAACTCACTGTCCAAACTTTGATCGATTAAATTATATGCTTGTCCCACCTCTTCATTTTGACGATGAACGTCTGCGTGGTATTCTTCTGACCATCACACATACACGGGCTGTCCACAGTGTGTGATCTATGCTAGTATCGTATCTGACGTTCGATCTCGTATCACTGCGGAGTTACCCGTTTCTGTTTTCTTTGCCAAACGGGCATGTTCGTTGGTTAGTTCTACTTGGAGCTATTTTTGTGCTTTTGTTTTACTGTCTAAAACCCACTCACTACAAGAATGATTACGTTGTAAATACTGATTACATTACGATTCAGTTGGCTAGCATGATGGGTTATTAATGAGTATCCCGGTCTATCCAACCGCACTTAAACAGACAAACTTGTGAACGTTGCTTAACATAAGAATCGTCGACTGGTTGAGTAATTTGAGGGATCGTTCTGGAACGTTTTGTATGCGAATGATATGTGCTATGTTATTTAACATGAAAAGCCTTCTCTGTTAGCTGACGATGTCAAAATCGTTTACACACATCCCGCCAACCCAGAAATGTCTACCTTTGTTCACAAAATATACGACGGAACCCAGCACCATTGGAATCGTGGTGCAAAACAAACAAACTAGATGGTCACAATATTCTCACCGTTCTATATCTAGAAATACGGTATTTAAGTTCATTCAATTTCCCTGAACGAGTACGCCTTCATGTAGCGAAGAATAAAACGACAATAGGCTGTATAAAAAACGTCCCGTTCACCAGCTACGAGGCTGATTGTTTACGAAGTGTGTGTTCGACATCAAATTCAGTATTGTATCTTCATTTATTGCCATCTACATACATTTGATTGGTGTGTTAGAAAATCTCCAACGGTCATTCAGCAAAACCTTACTAAGTTATCCATCTTCATTCATCTGCAGCGTTTGCCGTTCTCCTGTAACACAGCTCCATCTATAGTCTAGGAAATAAAGGTTTCCGTTTGCCAACCCCGCTTTCTCATAGAAAAATACGTGCGAACTTCCTTTTTTAGATATTCCAATATTTTGCATAAACTTCCGAATGAACTCAGGGCCAGTACTTTCTGATATCACTAGGCTTATCTGATATGAAAGTTAAGTGACATTTTTGAAGTAATCCTGAGACAGTTTAAACGGTACTGGCTGTGTTAAAAAGACCTTTGAAGGGTTTTTTCGTTAGTACCAACGAAATGATGCATTCCTTGTTGGTGTAAGAGAAAGCTGAGGATTAACTGGACGCATACTGGATGATCACAGACTTCTAAGGGGCATGTGATTCATCACTACATATACTCGAGTCATGACGTCTGTTGATTTTAAGGGAAGCTGGTTATATGGTTGATGAAGTGGAACGGACATGAGGATGGGAGTTAATTTATAAGATAAGTTAGTGTCTAATATCTTAACATCAGCTTCAAAATTGGTATGATGCAATTAAAAAAGGCCACCAATTTGTCGGTAGACGGCGTCAGATGTTTAACCTGGATCAGTCAGAAAATAAAATCGTCCAGTTACGAAATTCAGGCAACCGCTTCGAATTTCGCAACGGTGGTGAGGCAGCATAAGCATTTCAGCATTGCATGAAGAGAGTTGCGGAAACCACCATTTCCATACGTTCAAATTTGTATAGTTCTAATTGCTAGCCGCTCCAACATACAGCGCGCCCCTTTCTTACTGTTGCTACCATTTTGTTCAACGATGTTTAAACATAAACATCGATACATGTCTTCAGGATTATTCTATTGAATATTTGGCAAACAGCCACCACCATCTTGTCAGACAAAGCTCAATGCATCGCAACTTTTCCGACGCACACAACAATGACCCAACTGTGAGGCGTCCATTGCACACGAAACCATCATCAGCGATTCATTCACAATCGTTCAAACCGTTAGTCTGTGTAAACCTCGCTTTAATGATCTTCCCTAACGATCAAAGAAGCTTCATATCATATCATTGAACTTAGTTTTGTGATCCAAATGCACGTCTGTTCTTCACTGAAGTTGCATCAAACGTTGTCACTGTCGTTGTCTTGCAGTAGTCAGTTGATGGTGAGCATCAGCTTTCAGAGTTTTTCACACAGTAACTCCGACCAACGCACAAAAAATGCAGCACGTTCGATTTAGAATTAATCACCATCTATCTAAAAGTAGACTATTTTGCACAGTTTTGGAATACCAACCAACCTTCAGCAATGGACTTCCGAATAACGTTCCATCAGTACTCTCTTCAAGAAGTCAGACATTTGGGTATCACTTTTCAACTAAACACATGTGTAGAGTCTACCCCATGAAATAAATCATCTCCGGGGTGTTTTCCTTTTACTCTCACTATATCCCCTTCTATATGTCTGTTTGGGAGGATAACTCTATTTTTGACTTCTGCAGTACCAGAGAGGGCAGGATCGATACACTTGTTTCAGAATTCCAGTTCCAGTTTCATCCTAAAGAAACTCCGTTTGTACTCACCTACCTCATTCCACATGAAATAAACAGAAGTACAGATAGAGTCAACGAACATACTGACTCTGCAATTCTAGGTTTCCTGTGCCTGATTATTTGTCCTGATGCGTGTGGTCAGCCAAAAGTGAAGCTTTGCCTCGACCGTCGTCACACAATCAGCTCACACAAAAAAAGAGATTTGGAGAGGCTGTCTGCCATCGTACAAAATATGGTGTAATGTTTGTCGCTTTTGACACTGCATACTGTTTGGTTGGAATATTTCACAGTCGCACCAATCGTAAGTACTCCTTGTCGGGACAAATGTTTGTTGAATTTCAGCGTTGCTGGTGTAATAGCATGCTGTGCGCCGCCATTTCGTTGGACCACATATACTTGGTTCTGCTTCTTTTTAGGTCTTTGAACACACGGGTTGGCCGCGTCCATGCACCGGGTTGAGGAATATGACCAACAAAAGCCCGAGGGCAGCGGCCAGTGAACGTGAGACCGGTGGTTTATATATATATATATATATATATATATATATATATATATGAACAAGGAAACGAGATGAATTGAAGCATCTTCGTTATCCGTGCTGTGCCAATTCACGTTTGTCGTTGACTTGTTGCTTTTCTCTTTTGTAAGGCAAACTTTAATGTGCTTTGATTGCGAACGTTGGACAATATGTATGTGTTTTCACCTGTGACTGACGCATTAGAGTATTACGATGGATCTAACGTAAGTTATTTTTCATTAGAAACGGTCAATAAACCAACTGCTGAGTTGACGGCACCTTGAGATACGATACATTTTGACGCAAATTAGGTAATGTTCTATAAAGCAATAAAATATATGATAATGAAGAGGTGATCCTATGTAGATTTTGATGAGTACTGTGCCAATGGATCAAAAATAATGGTATATAGTGATAGCAAGAATTTCGGAGTTAAATTTTCAGTCATACGCATGCTGGCAGAGCGGTGATTCAAAGCTGTTGCACTTTGGAAGAGGACAAAATTCCATGAGGGTGATGCTATTTCAGACCATGACTGACGTCAATCAACCATGCCAAAATTTATACATACTTTGTCTCTTTATCCTCTTCGGTACATAACAAACGATAAGTCTTTAGATCACTTATGTGATTTAAAGATTTTCCGTTTGAAACTGTAACTAACCGTTTCATGTCACGTTGCTTCAATTGTTTTGTCAAAGGTCCGTGTCACCTGGGATGCAGGGGTGGGTGTATTGTAGGTGTTCAAAATAGGGCTGTTTCATCTCAAGTCCCCTTAAATGAACAGCCCCATGACGAGGAAATTAATGTTAAACTAGTCAAAATTAGATGTATCACGGCTCTAGAAATTTAATACCGGTTCGTAGAGTTCTGGGCACCTCTACTAGAAGGTGTGGTATTCAGTATACGCGCCGACAACTTCAGTGAATTGAGGTTATATCGGTTTAGACAAAGATAAAGATGTTCAGAGAAACAAAAGGGTGGCTTGGAATTAGGGAGTGGTAATGAAGAAAACGTGTGAAGGAATATGTGAGCACATGAAGTAAAAGAGGTTTTCACCGTAAGCCAGGCCTGTACTTACATAATATGTCAAGTAGAGCACCCTACTGCTTACACTCAGGCATAGGTAATGCGCGACCATTCGTCTCTGTACCGCAGTACACATAACAAATACAGGATCTCGCAAGAACTTACATTCATCTCTGCTTGCACAAGCAATCCAACAACACACTTTATAACAACGGAAAATATGACAGTCAAGTGGCTACAACTGTAGTGAAAATATAACCTGAAATAAGTTTGCTTCCGTGAATAATTATTCTCTTTTATTATGGCTAATATACGACAATTATCCAGCATCCTGGAACTTTGGTTTATGGTAGATTTAAATACACGGACAGAAGTGTTAGTGATGTCAGTGATGAGTAGAAGTTGGTGGTACGATGATATCTACATTAGCAATAAGGAACACGTTGTAACAGTCAACAACGTGTTTTGTGGTCATGAAAGCTGCCTGTCTACCATGTTTTGACAGTTCAGAAAATGTTGTGAATCCTGGTGTTTACATGTATGATTTCAACGGCAGTTTTGGTAATTTTTGAAACTGTTTAACATTCCGGGAGTACGTGATACCAAGTAAATGGGGAATGTAGTGTTACACACGTATGTTTCGACTATTCCATGCGATTTATACTAAATGTAGCCGGCATACTCACAGATCACGGTGTGAAAGCTTATGGATTAATTAGAGAACAGTCGTACTCCCAAGATGTGCACACACTGACAAGATGTTTGTGATGCCAACACCTGCCAGAGTTTGACCGCTATATTTGGGCTGGTGTTCAAACATTGCTGTGGCTGCATCATCTGATGGATTCCGTATGAGACAATGGAAGCGGTGCCTGATTGAGCCTACGTATGATATTTTCTAGCTCCCGGAAATCATTATACATGAGCCAGTACAGCGTGTGTTCAGTTGGCGCATATCGTCTATTTACTTGGTTCGACTTAAGTCAAATTCCGGAGTTCCATTTTCCGCTTTCTGAAAAGTTGAAAAGTCAACCAAACCACCTCAATTTGAGGGGTAGAACCGACACGAAGCCTTGCTCAGTCCTATCATATGTTGAGCCATGAAGGGAAAAACACTGAATGGCAGTCCATCACAGGAAATACTGACTGTGCCAAATGTGTTGCAAATGCGATTCTCAAATTCACAAATCGGGCGATAATGTCTAGCACCGAAATACCCCCAAGCAATTCAGTAGAGAGAACTGGGCATATTCTACACAACAACTGAGTTACGGTGATATTTTTACCTGACCACTGTTCATTGAAGCAATCATAGTTGTACGAACCTTAGTTTTGGTACTGATTGCTTTGTTGGATTAGTATAGAAACATATGTACTTGGGTGCCGCTTTGTTCACGGTCTCGTATTGTTCACACTAAACTATTGCAGTTTAAACTGCTACTTGCAATCTTTTCATACTAATGATCGTCAACTGGACAATTAGTAACACTCTGATCAAACCTGAAATCCATTATCAGCTCAGCGTTCCCTTATTTTTAGCAAAGTTAACTCCGTTGATGTGGAAGAAAATGCACGGGATATGAAACTTATCATGCAGACACAATTAGAGTATGTGATTACGCAGAAGTCGGCTGTCACTGGTCAGACTGAGTTGATGTGCGTACGACTGATTTTGAAACAAACAGCGTTACTGTTTTCCGTTGTGGTCAAAATCAGTTTGGATGCTTCTGAGTAATTTATTTATGTGTTGATCATCGGCAAGAAAGGTGCTCCGCATTAATTCTGAGGATTCTGTTTTGTTTCCGTTCATACTGTAACAACAATCCAGCGTGAGCGGTATAAGAGTGGTCCATCCACCACCACCAACGTACACTGATGTCGATTCTCATGGAAGTGAGAGTAACCGATCGTATATTCTAGTATATCAATAATATGGTTGTCTGGAAACTGATCTTTTGGAGGAATTGGTGTAAAACCATGCATCCAAAGATGCGGTGAAAGAACAATCATACACATTATCCATCAAGCTGCTGTGATGGTCAAGCAATTGTTGGCGTAACTTATTCACATGGGAGGAAAGTGTTACTTAGGTTTATTCATTTATTTCCAATTCCTGAATACATCAAATAGTGTGTGCACTTATAACAGGGACACAAAATTTCCTTTTGATTGGTGTTCAGACAAAAAGTGCTACATCATCACCTACGCAATGCAAACTGTGTGGTGAGCATAAATATTATGCTAAGTTTGATATAATCCATCTCAACATTGCTTCCAAATGTTCAGTATTGTTTTATAGATGAGAGTTTTCCATACAATCCCAGTGATTTTGTTGGGTCACGTTTAAATCACGGTTAAGAAGTTGTTCATTTAGTCAGTGTACGTCCGCATCTTCTGCTAATTTATTCAACAGGATTTCGTTTCCTTCAGCTCGTAAAATGCAGACAAACAGTCTAGAACACAGGCGGAGGTTTAAAATAGTTGCAACGTTTGGTTAACGTAATTTAGCTAACTTGGTTTGGAAAATAATCTGCGCTATTGACAAACAATCTCAAATTATACGTTTAGGCTGCAATCAGACTATATCGATACATTAATAGAACAGTTTAGACAATTCATTAGATATGTAGGTACAGTCATTGTGACCACAGTAAGGAATAATCAGGTGTGATACTTAACATTCATTCGCCAGAATACCACGTTATTTACGCTTGATTTTCAACCTACATTCGCTGGACACATGGCCTGTATCATGTTGAAAGTCAGAATGTGGCACACATTATGAGAATTCATAATTAAAAAGACGATTACTAGCAGCTGCTTCGAACGAACAATGAAAATTTCCACTTAACCTGCCACAGTCCATTACGTTCTCATATATATGTGTGAGAAAATATTATAGGTAACACCATTGTCACAT